>JAJLSG010000214.1:0-158620 GCA_030567495.1 Ambrosiozyma neoplatypodis | reverse complement strand
TAGCCAAATAACGTAGTGCATGGCTCATAACCTAGCGACGCTAGCGTCGTTCGGCGCAAAAGCAAAATCAAAGGAGTTATCAAGAGATGTAAACAAATAAACAAACATCTCTTTTAAGTTTTATCTCTTTTGCTACCATTTGGATTCATATCTCACTTTTCAATTCAATTATCAATTACAATGGGTGAATTACGTCGTTCTAGTAGACTAGCTGAAAAAGTTGATGAAGTAGAAGCTGTTTCCATTCCTCCAAGAAAGAAGCAAAAAACAACAGCAAAATCAACTACAACAAGTACTAAAAAGAAAACAGTTAAAACTACAGAATCAAAACCAAAGAAAGTCGAAGCTAAACCAACTAAACCTAAAAAAGAAGTTAAACCAAATAAACATCCAGAAACTCATGTTGTTGCAGATGATGATTATCATAATAATAAGAACTTGAAAGATTTAAGTGTTGGAGATAAACTACCTTCTAAATTTTCATTAAACAATCAAGATGGTGATTTAATTGATTTATCAAAAATTGCATCTAGCTCACATGTCTTAATTTTCTTTTTATATCCAAGGGCTTCGACTCCTGGTTGTACAAGACAAACTAAAGGTTTTAATGATAACTTTAACGAATATGAAAAGTTAGCAACTGATGATAAAAAAATTAGTATATTTGGTTTGAGTGCAGATTCTGAAAAATCACAGTTGACTTTTAAAAAGAAATTAGGCTTAAACTTTGATTTATTAAGTGATCCAGATAGAAAACTAATTACTATACTAGGTGCCAATAAATTAGGTAAAACTGTTAGATCTCATTTTGTTTTCATTGATGGTAAATTAACTGAAGCTGCACTTAAAGTCTCCCCAGAACAAAGTATTAATGGAGCTTTAAATTTTGTTCAGGGTGTTATTTCAGGAACTCCTACAATTACAAAAAAAGAAGAAAAAAGTACTCCAAAAGCAAATGCGAAGAAGACTACTAAATCATCTAAACCATCCAAAGTTTCCAAATCATCTAAACTTTCAAGTGGAAGTAAAAGAAGAACAAGAAATCAAGATGTTGTTGAAGTTGACTAATCCATTCTTCTCTGATATGTTTTGATCATACTGTTACTATATAATTTTCATTTTATTTTTCCATGTTTGTCTTTTTAGCTTTCTTGTTTTCTTTACTTCTTTATTCTGTTATTTTTAATGACTTTGTTGTTTTGAATGTGTGATTTTTCTTATTGGTTATTCATATCTGGAATTAACTAGTTTGATTCTAGAGCTTACCTTAAATTTACTTTTTATTAAATTTCTTAGATTTTCATTGCTTAAATGTGTTACATTGTTACATTTCTATTGTATAATATATGCTTCTCTGTTATTTTATTTCAATTACTTGACTTCCATTATTTGTTATATCGATCACTATTAATTAATTTGTAAATCCTGATTTAATTTTTTTTTTCATGTTATGAAACTATTTAACTTGCTTCTTATGTTGATTATATACCTCTTTTGATGATTTTAATTGAATGTATTCCATTGAAAATGACTGCTTATAATTGTACTTTTACTTTCATTTGGATATTTTGCTCAGTGCTCACGTACTGCTCACCAGGTAATCCATATAATTAAATTCACTAGCCAATATCATATATGTTTCTATTATTAATCAATCAAATATAATTAAGCCAATAAATTTATACTTGTCTAGTGGAAGTTATGTTTCCTTAAGGGAGACGGAACCAGACAATTAAGTTATTGTTAATTCGACAAATACCACTTCAAAATTTAAGAGGCATATATGAGTCCTAAATGTAATAGCTATAGTGCTTGATTTTATATATATACATGTGTATATATGTTCAATCAAGTTTATACAGACTGATTATATAATTAGTCAGTTCATGATTTTGTCTTTAATTGACTGAAAAACTTTTCAGGCTTCAGCTCATATTGTATATATACATGCAGGCAATTAATTAATTAATGATCGATATAGTAGCTTGAAAGTTGATACACTGCGGGTACATCTACCAGCCCTAGCTACGTACGTACCTTGAGTTTTTGTTACAACTTACAATTCAAAGTTGAAACTTGAAACCGTTCTATATAGATATATAAATCATTGATACTTTACAGTATATTTATAATATTTAATTTTATATTATGATTATTAAGATATTAAGATATTAAGATTTAATGAAGTATAGTACGTGGTTAGCAACTTATATCATTGAATGATTATAAACGAAATTACAATTTAAAAATGCTTATTTATAAGTTTTTTTAATTCCTATATATGATAAATTTCTATATATATTCCAGATCTATAGCTAGAGTATATATATGCATAGTTAGTTAATTGCATGCATTTTTTAAAGAATCGATCTATATATTAAATAGAAATTAAGGAATCCTTCGTCACCTCATCGACCCCTAGCTCTCATCAGATCCAGCTATATATATAGGCATCACCGAATAGAATAGAATTAATGGATCCAAGTATTATTGAAGTATAGCTTATTTAAAAATGAGAAAAAAGTTTTCCCTTAATAAATAAATAAACTGTCTGTTATCATTGATTTATCACTCACTATATTCAGAATCAGATTCAGAGTGGACTAAAGATTGGTGTAACAGGTCAAGAAAATTAAATTGATAATTTAATTGATTCAATTGAGCTATATACATGTAACTTATAATTAAGTTAATTTAAAGAAGCTTTTAATGCTTTAGACATTCACATTAATTTACTAATATATGTTTATGTAAATTTCATCATATTCCCTTTTTTTTCACCCAAATAATCAATTATATATAGCTGGATATCCAAATAGTATATACATGTATATAATTAAGCGAGAATCTACATATATGCATATATATATGCATATATGGATATCTATATATATATCATGAAATATCCAAATAACAACTGGTAAAAACTAGCTATTATAGGAAATCAAGTTGACTGTAAATTCTGTAATATCGTCCTTTAAACCCTAAATGTAAACTATATCCCATTAACTCGTGAATTTTAACAATTTGGCGCCGATCAT
Organism: Ambrosiozyma neoplatypodis; assembly: GCA_030567495.1. NCBI lineage: Eukaryota > Fungi > Ascomycota > Pichiomycetes > Pichiales > Pichiaceae > Ambrosiozyma > Ambrosiozyma neoplatypodis. Next base: position 155,579 of record JAJLSG010000214.1, on the reverse strand, counting down.
ATATATACAATCGCCGGCCTCTTTTAAGAAAAATTGTATACCTTTAATTAATTAAGATTCTGTATTTCTTCAATTTGACAATTTTACTTAATTATAAATTATAGTATATGAATATTGCTTCAATTGACTCAATTCAATTCTTTTATAGCTGATCGAGTAATATGTGAAGGTATACAGATAGAATTGGCCACTGTAAAAATACTGCCAGAATTTAATCAGATTTAACAGGTCAAATACCACCATAAATGGCGTTGGAAGGTAGAAAGTCCTGAATTAAAGTATCAATATCAAAATTTTAAAATTAGAATTGAAATTTGATATTTTTAAAGACCAACTTTTGCAGTTCGTAATTTCGATTTCAAAGTCAGGAAAAGAAAAGATTTCAATTGAGGAATTGTAAGTTTAATTATATAATTGTATAACATATATCGATCATCATCAAAGCTTCATCATGATACATGTATATATGATATCGCCTTATTTGACTCCAATTAACATAGTTCTCGATCCTGACTCCTGAGACTCTGAGTCTCTGATTGAATTAAAGCTATATATATATAGAGCTCGACAGAAATTCACAGAATCCTCCTCAAGGACCTCAATTTTAGAACTTCCGAACTTTAAAATTCGATAGTCGATATGCATGTGCATGTGCCTTGGATCTTATATAATAACCATCGTGCATATAAGACCGCCCGGATGAGATCTGAGTCAATGGCCCGCGGCCGCTGCATGCGCACTTTATAATTATATATATGGGGGAAAATTACCGTTGCCATTCAAACGCCTCGCTGCCCCTATCCTGCCAAAAAGTTTAATTTATGCATATGATCATGATTACGTAATATAAAAGAGTTTGTTGAACTTTGTCAGTCTTTATAATTGTGTATACGTTAATTGATCGAGCTTGTACCGGTCTCTAACTGTATAATCGTACTGTACTGTATTACTGTGCGTATATGTATATGATATATCAAATGGATTCATTATTCATGGAAGTTGGAGCTTGGAAGCAGATATGGTACGTTGTTATAAATTGAGGAATTGGATATATACCATCTGGCCTTAAATTATAATTTCCAGTTAAAAAAAAAAGGAGACTGTTCTTTTTTAGCTATACTGCCTATACATGTACACGATCGAACATGTTTCAAGATGATTATATATATAACTATTAACATATACATTAATATATATAATTATAAGTTATAAATTATATAAATAATTAATATATTAACGTATACGAATTAACGTACGTACTACGTACTGATTAATTATAGCTAGAAGACGATTTTTTTTTAATCAGAATATATTCAAATTATATACCCTTAATTAATTCCAACTTCTTATATTTAATTACAACTTCTTATTTACGTATGTGAGTATACATTGCATATATATATGTACGTATATATATAGAAATTACAATTAAAAGTTAAAACACTTTAATTAAATTAAACAATTAAGCTATAGCAGTGAAAAATGATTCAAAAATCCAAAAAGAGCTAAAAAAGTTCTTCGCCTATAGCTACGTACGCTACCTAGCTATGAATGATGAATCTTTCTAAATTAATTTAAATTTTAAATTATTAATTAATATTATATTATATTATTATTACAATTAATACGTACGCTGGCCGGGTTAATATTAAATTTGATTTCAACTCAATCAACTTAATTAATTGAACTTTTGATATTGAAATTTATTTTAGTGAACCCATTGAGTACGTTTCATGGATGTATAACTTCTTTCTTTAAATTGAATCCTCTATACGTACCACCACGAGGCGGTGACGCTGAGCGTGCAAAAAAAGTTTTTGATTCAGTCTGTTCAGATCGAACAGCCAGCTGCCAGCGTGGTGCCTGCTGCGTATATACTATATAGAAGCCGTGGAGGAATTTTAATTTTTTTTGGAGGTTTGCATGGTATAGTAGTACGTTAGTTATGTCCCAGTATGAATTATGCTTGATTCAAACAATCTCCAACAGGACAATGTCACTCCTAATAAAGAACAACCATCACTTCAGATGGGAGACCACTATATATAGACCTCCATTTCCTCTTTCCTTTCCCTCTTCATTTTCATCACCTCTTCTTTGCAATAGATGTTTATTACCTCACTCTTGATATATCCTTAATCTGTTTCAAAGTATCACTAACTTTCACAGACTATACCTCTTATCTCTTTTACATTCTGTTCAACCTTTTTTAAATTAAGATTGAAGAAAAAATTTGCAGCCAATTTGATTTCGTCATCAACATTCCGGTACATCAATTTTTAAATAAAGAATCTATTAACTCTACCCCTTTGGTATAATAACAGGTGAATAAATTTTACTATCATCTTGATTTTCTAATTATAATAAGATAATGAACACTGATTTATCACAATACTCATATCAATCCTCTGTAATGACTGACCAGAATTCATCATCTACTTCATCATCTGGCAGAAGACCATCAACTACTTCTATCCCACCTCTTTCTTATCCTTCAACAACTTCATATCAAACCACCTCATCTTCTCTGACTGGTTTATCAAATAGTTCAACATCTAATTTATTACCTCCATTTGTTGGTAATTCACCTCAACAAACTGGAGTTCCTAGATATTCACAAGATTATGCTCCTACTTTACCAAGTCCACAACAAGGATATCCTTATGCAGGACAAACACAAGTTATACAACAACCACAACAACCACAACAACAAACTTATCAAACTACCCCAACCACTTATTATCAAACCCAATATTACTCTGGTCAACAGAATCCACAGCAACAGATGCAACAACCTCAATATGCTCAAACTGGTTATCAACAGCAAGTTTATCAATATGCTCAAAGCTCAGCTTATCCAGCTCAACAGCAAGTTTATACTCAACAGTTACCACCTCAACAAATAACAACAGCTCCAACTTTAGATACTTCAAGAGGTTATGATTATTATAATTATGCTGGTACTCAACAAGCTGGTTACCCACATTCACCTATTCGTCACTATAGACCAACTTCACATTCAAGATCACGCTCTAAACATCAATTTTTGAATCAATTTGTTACATCTGGTCAACCTCAAGTCATGCCTAAAAGTTCAACTGCTTGGTCACCTGAAGATGATAAACTACTACGCACTTTAAAAGAAGAAAAAAAATTAGGCTGGCGTGAAATTTCAACATATTTTCCTAATAGAACATTAAATGCTTGTCAATTTAGATGGAGGAGAATTGTTATTGGTGTTGCTGCTGATACTAAAAGAAAAGATGACGATGGAAAAGGTTCATCATCTTCTGAATCTGAAAAAAATTCAAAAACTAATATTAGCAATTTGATTAATTAATCAATCAGCTTACATTTTCTTTTAATTTATTCATTTTCTTTCTTGTTTTTACAAAATTAATAATATAGACCTATTTCTTTTTATTTATTAATTTAATTTTTTGTTTTGAAAAAGATATCCCAAATACACTTTTTTTTCTTCTTTTGTTATGTTATTTTTTATTTTTATTTTTATTTTTTTTTCTCATTATTATTGTATTAATTTACAGCTTGTTGCTTTGTTCATTTATCAATACTAACTCTCTCTTCCACAAATTTCTCTCACTATGGCTCACTTGTAACAATTAGTTAGTTTTAAATATAGTTTTTTCTTTTAGCTAGTTCTAAAAAGGTTTTTTTTTTGCTATTGTTATTTCTTATGATTATATGATTTTTGCTATTGTCTCACTTTTTTTATAATACTTTCCTTTTGTTTTGGGTATCTTTTAATACTTTTATTTTATTTTACGTTTATTTTTCAATAATTTTATTCCTCCTTCCTTCCTTCTTTCTCTCACTTTTTTTTTCATTCATTTTAAATATCGTTGCTCTTTTTAATAGACTAGGCATTTTTTCATGTACATTTTGTATAAGGTTCATTTAACTATTTACTGATACTATATAATAATTATGAATAGTTTTGCTTAACTTAGTTTATAAATTTTTTTTGTATAAAAATCAATATAAATAAAAAAAGGAGATAAAGATCGCGTTTAATTAATTTTACTTCAACACTTTAGGTTCAATTCGTTTTTTTTTATTGGTGCTACTACATGTACAATAATGTAGCCGATCACTAAGTAGATAACTTAATTACATAGAAGTTCGAACGTATACTTTTAGTTTTAATCCCTAGCTGTATATAGTTTTATTTTCTGGAAACTGATACACGCATATATGGACTTGAATTAATGAATTAGATAATTTAATTCAAGTTACTTTAGCCAAATTAAAGAATCTCTTTTTTTAAGTAAAACCAAACCAATTTGTATTAAATTTAGAACTATAACATAAACTACATATAACTACATTCAATTAAATTGATTTATATGACAAATTTAATGAATCTTTTAATGATGATATTGAATAAATTAATTAATGTATCAGATGAGAAGGTTCTTTTTATATTAAGACAAGGAAAAGGTAACTAAATAAAGTTCGAATAAACCAAAACGTATAAAAGAAAATAAAAATACAACATGAATTCTCCTTAACGGTTTGATTTGGCAACTCTTTCTAATTCATCCTTCTTCTTGATAGCGTAAGAAGTTGAAGAACCTTTAGCAGCGTTAATTAATTCTTCTGCTAAACATTCAGCAATAGTTTTAATGTTTCTGAAAGCAGATTCTCTAGCACCAATAGTTAATAAAGCAATAGCTTGGTTAACTCTTCTTAATGGAGCAACATCAACAGCTTGTCTTCTAACAGCACCAGCTGAACCAATTCTAGTAGTATCTTCTCTAGCACCAGTGTTGACAATAGCATCAACAATAACTTGTAATGGGTTTTGTTCAGTTAAAACATTAATGATTTCCATAGCATGTTTAACAATTCTGACAGCCTTTAATTTTTTACCGTTATTTCTACCATTCATCATTAATGAATTAGTTAATCTTTCAATGATTGGACATTGTGATTTTCTGAATCTTTTTGAGGCATATCTACCAGCAGTATGTGCAACGAAAACTGGTTGTCTAATTTGAACGTAATCAGTTAATGAAATATCTTTAACGGTAACATCTTCAAATGACCATTTGTTGAATAATTTAATTTCTTGAGCACCAGATTGGATTTCAGCTGGGATTGGAGTAGCTAATTCAATGAATTTAGCTTCAACTGGTTCTGAAACAACTTCTTCGATTTCTTCTTGGAATTGTTCTTCAACGTCAGACATGATGATGATATATTATATTCTCAGTTGATGATTGTTGAGGTGTATGACTATTGTAGTAAGGTCTTTTTGATATAATTAAAGGTTTACACATTTTGAAAAATCAAAAAGCGAAAAATATGACTGAGCGTGCGCGGATTAAAAATGCGTCGCTGAATCCGACAATCAGTTGAGTAGACCAGAGCGAAACCGATCAAAACATTTTAGGTTTAGGTGAGATCTTTCCAAGAGTGTGTGGTTGAGATCCGGGTAATACGCGTTTTGCATCACCATCGGCGCGACTATTAAAATTTAACAGTGGACTGGAGAGGGCTTCATGCCCTCGCTGTAGACACGTGACATGATTTGCTTCAGTATAACAAAAAAAAAAGTTACTTCGAAGTTCGAACTATGAGATATATGTAAACAAATTAACACAAGATAAGTTGTGAACTTATATAAGTAGCAATCAATGATTCCATCTATAAATTAGAGTTCTTTTCTCAATATAATCAACAATTTCAACATGATTCATATAGTTTTCAATTTTCAGAATTAGTATAGGGTTCGAACTTCGAACGATTTAATGATAGTTTGATATTTAAGATATGAATCAATTGATCAATTAACTGATTGATCGAGTTTATGATATTAATTACTTGACTTGACTTGAGCTACATATACGTCAACGTCAGTCAATTCTACCTGTTATTAATGTACTCCAACAATCACAACTTCAGTTAACTCTAGTACAGTACCCCATCTCCGACATCCGAACATGTTAACTTGTTTTCCCCGCGCTAGTCATCTCATCAGGTACAAATAAGTTTACTCAAATACGTACAACTGTTGATATCTATTCAAGTGGAGATTTAATCATTTAATCATTTAATCATTTATATTCAACTCAATCCCCATTTCTTATCTTTAACCCAATTCTATTCTTTATTCTTTATCTTTCAAACTACCCTATCAATCATGACTGCTCCACATAAAATTACCTATGCAAATGAAGAAAAGCTACCAAAGCTACCATTACCAACTTTAATTTCCACTCTAGAACAATCTCTGGCTGCAATTAAACCTTTAATATCTCAAAATGAATATCAAAAACTATTAGATTCTTCAATCGATTTCTTAAATTCAAATTCAATTAGAATAATTCAAAATCATTTACAAGAGAGTTCTAAAGTTAATAGTAATTATTTAGATAGTCATGGTATATCTCCAACTACTGCCAATGTTTATGGTGAATTAAGAGGTCACACTTTACCAAGAAATCCTTTCTTCATATTTGAAAATGATCCTTTAAAATCTTTTGCTCCAACTCAACAATTTAGAGCTTCAATTTTAGCTACTTCTGCTTTAAGATTTATTGTTTCTCTAAGACAAGAACTATTAAAACCTGATTACTCCCCGAAGTCAAATAATCCTTTGTCAATGTCTTCTTATATGAATTTATTCGGTACTTCAATTATACCTTTTAATAATGGTGTCTCATTAAAAAAAACTGAGGATTTAAATGATTCAAGACATATTATTGTTATGGCTAGATCTCAATTTTATAAATTAGAAGTTTTATCTGAAGATAATCAAATTTGGTTTACAAAACATGAGTTGGCTAGTTTATTAAAAGAAATAATGGAGAATGCAAATCAACTTGATTTAATTGATAGAGCTACAAATGCGGTTGGTGCTTTTACAACTGAATTAAAATCAACTTGGAAATATGCTAGATTACATTTAGAAAAATCAAATAAAGATGTAATTGATATCATTGATAAATCTTTATTTTTCCTATGTTTAGATCATGAATCTCCTCAATCTGAATTAGAAATGGTTCAATTTGCTTCTCATGGTACTTCAAGAATTGATGCTAATGGTATTCAAATTGGTACTTGTACTAACAGATACTATGATAAGTTGAATCTAATAATCACTCAAAATTCAATTGCTGCTTGTGTTTATCCCGCTGCTGCAATGGATGGTACAACTGTTTTAAGATTTATTAGTGATATCTATACTGATTCTGTTTTAAGGTTAGCTAGAAAAATTAATGGTAATAATTATACTTTATGGGGTGAAACAAATACTGTTCCAATTAATGATAAGATTGAAAAACCAACTTTTTCAAAATTAAATTTTAATTTAACTCCTGAATTGAAAACTGGTTTACATTTAGCTGAAACTAGATTAGCTGATATAATTCATCAACATGAATATGTTTCTAAAAAAATTGATGGATTTGGTTCAAATTATATTTCTAATAAAATGAAATTACCAACTGATTCTGTTATTCAAGCTTGTATTCAAATTACTTATTATGCCTTATATGGTAAAATGTGTGCAACAATGGAACCTGTTACAACACGTAAATTTAGAGATGCTAGAACTGAACCAGTTTCTGTTCAATCAAATAAAATGGAAATGTTATCACAAACTTTTATTTCTCAAGTTTCTGATAATGAAAAATGGATTTCAATGTTAAATGCAATTGATGAACATAAAGATAAAGTTGTTAAAAGTATGAATGGTAAAGGTTTTGAAAGACATTTATCTGCTTTAAGATCTGCTTTTATTCAACAAGAAATTTTATATAAATTACACCCAAATATTGAAAAAATCCCTGAAAATGAATCAAGAATTGCTCCACCATTTCTATTTGAACCATTATTAGAAAAATTATATAAACCTGAATTATTAGTTGCAAGTTGTGGTAATCCAGCTTTGCATTTATTTGGTGTTACACCTGCAATTCCAACTGGTTTTGGAATTGGTTATATTGTTAAAGATGATTCAATTTCATTTGTTGCTTCTTCTCAATGGAGGCAAACAGATAGATTTTTGGATACATTAACTAGTGTTTTTGATGAAGTTAAAAGAGTTTGGAGATCAGTTGTTTTAACAAATGATAAAACAATAGCAACAACAGAAACTAAAACAGCTCAAGATTCTAATTATGTTTATTCAAGTTCAAATTCAAATAATAATAATAATAGAAGTAAAGATATTGAAACTTATATTGGTTCTTTACCAAGTACTTTAATTAAATCAAACAATACAAATAAAATATCTAGGATTCCAAGAGATCAAACACCAACTCCATCGACAATTTTAGGTGGATATGATTACTTTGATGTGGGTGATTTTTCAATAAGATCAGAAATTGCTTCACGTGCCCATTCAAGAGCCATTACAAGATCCAATAGTGATGCAAATTTAAATAAATCATCAAATTCAGGTGTTTCAACCCCGGTTGTTGTTAATGGGGTTGGTAAGAAATTAAAAATTAATGATGAATTATAATTTGTTTTAATTGATATATGTGCTTAATATATTTATTTATTTATTTCATTAATTTATTATTTATAGTATACCTTTCTTATTTTTTTATTTGATTTAATTTGAGTCTTTTTTTTAATCATTTTTTATCATTTTTGTGAGTTTTTTTATTTTATATGTGTGTTATGCTATATGTTATGGAACTTATGGACCTTGGTTTTTTTTTTTGTTGATTACATTCCCGAATCCCGTGGATACTTTTTTTTGATTTTTGACTATTTTGGTTATTTATTATTATTATCGTTAACTTTTACTTTAATTCTTTCTTATTTATACATGGATTTATTTTTTATTCATCATATTTAATTATGATTCTTATCGTATTGTTTTGTTTTTTGTTTAATTCAAATTTTAATTAACATTCAATACATGTATGATTGACCGGGGATAAATCTATTATATCCATTGAATTTAAATTTAACCATCATCATAAATTTCATATCAAATATACATGATTTGATTGATTGAACTGTATTATCAAATTATAATAAAATTAATATTTACTTTGAAGATGTTAATTTAGTGTTTGCATCAAATATTGCATGTACACAGCAAATAAACAGTTAACCATGCCCATGCAGGCTCGATCAATGTGAATTTACGTGTTGTTATCCGAGTTTTAATACAATTGATTGATATATGATATGATATATTCATATTTGAAGTGGATAGAATATTGATATAAAGGCATGATTACATAACTAATTAGAAAAAAAAATGAAAAGAATTGAAGAAAATTCAAATACAATATAGGAAAAAGATATAGGAAAAAACAAGAAGCAAAAAAGCAAAAAGCAAAACAGAATATATCGATCATAATTATTTAAGTGAAAAAATCTATATATATAAACAAGAATAATAAGTGAAAGGAAGAATGAACATAAAAATACCCCATATGAAGTTTAGTAAGTGTATAAAACTTAATAAAGGTAATATAAGAAAATTTATTTATTGTTCAATTTCATTATGAATACTTTGTTTTAAAAGAATTTCAGAATCAGCTTTTCTAAAATTTATAGCTAATACTATATTAGCTAAGATTAACAAAGAACCAGAAATAATAAAACAAATCCATAAGTAACCATAACTTGCTAATAAACCAGTAAAATATGGTGATAAAGATCTAGCAATTTGTTTACCAATATTAACTGTACCTAAAACTTTTGGTAAATCATTTGATTGAATAATTGAAGTTAATAATATTTGTCTTGGTACAACATCAGTTGCAGATAATGATTGATTTAAAAAATATAATAATATTGCAATATGAATATTAATTCCTAAAATTGGAATTAATATAAAAAAAATCCCACATGGTATTTGAGTTAAGATACTTGATTTAATTGGTCCATAATGAGAACTTAATAAAGCTGATGGAATGGCTGATAATGATTGTAATATATCATTTGTTGAAAAAATTAAACCTAATGTGATTGCAGCTGCACCAAATACAGTTTTAAAATAATAAATAACCCAAGCAGATGGCATAAATCCATAACCAAATGAATCTAACATAAATGTAAATAATAATCTCATCAGAATTGATTGAGTTTCTGATGATAAACCTGTAAATGTATCATGAACTATTGTTGCTTGTAATTTGACACTTGTAACTCTTCTTTCTGTTGGACTTGTTGATGAAGTTAATGTGTTTGTTGAATCATATGAACTTGGATTTGATTCTTCGTCATTTGGAATTAAAGGTTGTTGTTGTTCATGTAATGGAATATAAGAAGCTTCACATTTTGATGATAAGAATAACATTGAAATTGATTTAATCAAAGACATAATACAATAAAAATAAAAAGCAGTTTTATAGGCATTTTTAAAAGTAAAATTTAAATGAGAAGTTAAATATTGAATTAAAATACCACCAAATAAAGAACCAATTGCAGAACCAGCCGAAGCCAAAATTGAATGAATTGCATAAATTTCTGGTCTATGATTTGGTGGAGTTAATTTAGCTAAAACAGATTCTTCAATAGTTTTAAAAGGACCAGTTTCATTACCTGATGGAGAAATAACACCTAAAATTGAAGCAATTAATAAAATTGTAAAATTTGAAGTACCTGAAGAAAACGTTAAGCCAGCAAAAAACATCAATAAACTACCAATTATCATGACTCTTCTATTACCAATTTTATTTGAATTCCAAGTTAATAAATAAGATAAAATTGAATCACCAACTAATGTTAAAGACATAAAAAGTCCAATATTTGCTTCATTTATACCTAATTCCTTCAGATATAACGTGAGTACCTGGTTAGTCATCCCGAAGGAGACTAATCTTATAAATACTGAAAACCATAGTAATCGTATATCTTTTGATGATTTTTTTGCTGTTGTGATTAGATACATTTTGTTATATAGTTATAATACAGTTAAGTATGAATTGTAAGTTAAGATGAAAGTAGAATCGAACGAGTAAGAGAAGGAGAGGAACGAAATGGAATATATAGAGTTGAAGATTCTAATTCATTCCTTGGTGAAGCCTATTAAAGTCATGAAAAGACAGACATAAAGAAATAAATTGAACTTCATCCCATCGATTAATTATTTTTCAATCACCGGGTGGTTGCTTCTACCTGGCTCGCGGTTTTCGCCTATAATAATTATCTCGGATTATCTCGCGTGCACGTATACGTACCTCGATCGCGCTGGCGCGAATGTGCGTGTCTCACCCGTTGCGGGCGCTGAGGCACTGCGTCGACGTCGATCGGCCCAAATCACGTGCCCTGATCACGCGCAAGTGGCGCCATAATTAATATTAATATTATATTAATTAATATTAACATATTTTTCGGAATCGGATTTCTTCTCTATCAATCAAATCAACAATTAAATTAATTGAAAGGATGCAAGTAAATTATGGTGCAATAAGACTTGACCCTATACTCTGAACCCCCCTCTGCTTACTTTATACAACTCTCTATATCCCTTATCTTAACACAGGCACTCATCTACTCTCTTCCTATTGTCTCATGGATCAACAAGTCCCTGGTTCTTACCCCCCTGTGACCCCTGTCTCTTTCAATCAAGATATATTACCCAAACCGTTGCCGAATCCTGATTTACAGATTCAACCTTCTTTGACTTCCTCAAACCCAAGTTCAAATTCAAATTCAAATTCAAGTTCAAATATCAACAACGCAACTCCAGCTATACCTTTTCATAACACAGGCCAAGGTATTAATAATGTTCTATTGAATGTCGCTATGAGTCAACAACAACAATTTACAATTCATGATAATAACAATGAAAGAGGTCGTAGACGAAGTTTAAGTGAAGATAATAATAATTCTTTGAGAGCATCAAGGAGACCTTCAAATCATTCAAGTTCAAAAACTCCAAAGAAAATTGCATGCACTGAATGCAGACAACAAAAAGCTAAATGTGATGCTTTTGAAAAAGCACCTGGTCCTTGTTCAAGATGTATTAAAAGAGGTATTGAATGCTGTTTGAATTCTGATTATAAAAGAACTTTCAAAAGAGCAAAAATTGCTCAAATGGAGAAAGAATATGAACAACTGAGAATGAAATTAGCTTATCAGAATCAACCTCTAAATAATCAACAACAACAACAAGAACAACAACAACAACAACAACAAGCAAATTCACCCTCTGTAAGCAATTCCCCAATTCAATCAATAAACCCACAGCCAATTCCTCAATCAATACCTCAGCGTATAGACCCAATTATTCATAGAAGTACTACAGGTTCTCCTTCTCATTTGCCTCCAATAGCTACACTATCTTCTGTTCCACCTTCATTCCCAATACATCAACAACAACAGCAGCAGCCACAACAAGAACAGAACCAACAACCTCAACCTCAACCACCAATCAAACATTATTTATCATCTCCTATTTCTTATCAGGTGTCAAAGACACCCCCAGGTACAATACCTGCTCAATTAAAATCAGAATTTCCTGGTATACCTTCTAGTCTCCCAGTCCCACCAAGTCAACGTTCCTCAGTTAGTTCTCAATTTATGGGATCACCCCAGACTTTTCAACACAATCCTCAATTGAACTCCCAATTATATGTAAACCCTCCATTAAATACTCAACAGAACTCTCAACTGAATTCAACAAATCAATTTTCATTACCATTACAACAACAACATTTACAACAAATGGTTGGTCCTTCTGTTGTTAGGGTGGCTACAGGAGATCAAACATTTTTTGGAAATAAAGTTCCCGAACCTAGATCAGTTTCCAAATTAAGTATTGAAGATGTTTTAGCTGATTGTTCCCCTAAAACATTAGGTGAAGTTACTTTAGATACAAGTCAAATAAGAGTTTTATTTATGGATTTTGTTGCAAGCTATCATCCAATGTTACCAATCATAGATATAAATAAGGGAATTGAAAGAATTTATAGACTTTGTCCTGTTTTATTTTGGGCTATTATGTTTACAGCTTTAAGAAGGCATAAATCTGCTGCTCTTCCAAAATCTGATGCTCAAAAATTATATTTCACTTTATCAACTGTTCTTAAGTCTGCTTTAGCACAATTAACTATATCTCCAATTACTAGATACACTCCAAGTGAATTAGAAGAACCAATTTTAAATGTTTCAAGTGTATATTCTGTTCAAGCTTTATTAATTTATACATTTTGGCCTCCAATTACTTCTTCTTTAAGTGCTGATACTTCTTGGAATTCTATTGGATTAGCTATATTTCAAGCTATTAGAATTGGATTACATTTACCTGGTCATTCTTCTGATGGAATTAAAAAAATAAATCATGATTTACTGAAAGAACAAATTAGAACTTGGATTGGTTGTAATGTTGTTTCACAAATTGTTGCTACAACTTTTGGATTCCCTGGATTTACACAATTAGATGCATCCTTGTTGGTGTCATGTAAACCTGAATCTGGTTTGAATGTTCCACCTGAATTAAGACAAATGGTTGAAATTCAGTTATTTGAAGATCAAGTTGCTAAAACATTGAATAGTAATCCTTTAGATCCTTTAAGATTAGTTGAAGCTCCTGAAAGACTGCCGTTATTACAATTATTAAATACTGAATTAGATCAATTAGAAATAACTTTAGCTACTGATTTTCAATGTCCAATGGATGATTTCAGAAGACTCTCATTACTTGCAGCTAGATTACATTTATTAACTTATACATTTTTAGATACAGAAAGAATTGCTACATTTGAATTGAAAAAAGGTAGAGTGAAATCGTATAATGCGGCATTAGCTCTCATTGTTCATTGTAGAGAAGCTCAAGAAAGAGATAAATATTTTGTTAGACATTTACCTGGTATGTATATCTTAACAATATGGCAAGCTTCATGTATTATTGTTAAATTAATTCATTCATCTGATGATTGTTCTTATCTAGATGTTGGTGCTGGTAAACAACTTTATGAAGATGCTATGAATTTAGTTTATAAAGCTTCAATGACTAAACATGATATGGCTTATAGAGCTGCTGGTATAATGAAATCAGCTTGGTCTTTATTTAAAGCATTACATGAACAAAAGTCAATGCCTTCAAAAGTTACTGTTAGATCAAGAATGTGTGCTAGTTTATTTTTTGATTGTTTATGGATTTTAAGAGAAAAGTGTGGTATGATTAAATTAGCTCCAAAAAGAAAAGAATTACAGCTCATTGAAGAGGCAGTTGCAGATTCTGAAGAATCTGATGCCGATGAAGAAAGTAATACATCTGATTCTGATGAAGCATTTATACCTTTAGAAAATCAAGAAATTACTCCAAGTAATAATGGATCTCCAACATCATTATCTTCAGGCCATTCTAAAGATTCTCATCATAGAAAGAAGTTTAGAAGTTTATCAGATTCATTACATCCTGAATCATCTGCTAGAAAGATTATCAACACAATTCCATTAGATCCACTTCCAATTTCTTTAAGTGATAATCAAAATCAAAGTTCTCCTTCAAATTCAACTAAGACTTCTTCACCATTTTTACCTTATAGATCACCTCCTCCTCAAGATTTTGGTAAAAAGGGAGTTACTGGAACACCTAAACAAGACAAGAATGATATAGTTTCATCTAATAATAATACAGGTTCACGTAAAGGTCAACCTAAAGCTAAAAGACCAAGAGCTCCGAGAAAAACTAAAAAGTCTACTAAATCAGAAAAGACAGTAAAGAAGCCTGTTCCAAATAATACAGCAAATACTGCTCCTGTAGGAAGTGTTCTTGATTCTTTTGATTTGTTAAATGATATTGATTCTGATCTGTTGTTTAAAGATATTGATTCTGTTATGAATGATTTCGGTTTTCATGCTGCTTAGAGTTTTTTTATATTTATTTATGTTTTTTTTCTCAATTATTTTTGTTTAAATTTTTATGTTTACACTTAATTTTATGTCATTTTTTGTTATCATTTTTTATTTGATTTATTTATATGTTTTTGAAATTTCTCCTTAATTTTGTTTTCATTCTTTTTTCTTTGGACATTTATTCTTTGTTAATTTTTCCCTCCCTGTTTCTAAGTTGATGTTTTCATGACCCCCATATATGTGATTAATTTTTATTTCTTGTTTTTGTTTTTGATTTTACACTTTCATCCATATACTTTGTACATTTTATGATAAATATTTATTTTGTAAAATACATGTATTAAAATTAAAATTGGTTAATATTAGCTCAGCAATTACGTAAGCGCGTTTAAATTTTTTTTCACTGGACGTGGATCGATGTTTGAAAATTGAAGTGAAAGTAACAAGATTGACTCATCAAAGAACTGGATTGGAGGTTAGCAAAACAGCTAGATATCAATATCATAAATTAAAATGCCAGCTGAATTACAAGACGCAGTTCCAGATATCATTATTGGAGGCGATGTGCCTACCGAACAACCTCCTGTTGAACACTTAGAACATGATCATGAAAATGAAAGTGAAAACGAAGAAACTGAAATTAAAACTAAAAAGAAAGTCAGTTTTGCTGAACTTGAAGAAGATGAAAATGGAGAAACTGAAGAGCAAAGAAGACAAAGAGAATTTGAAGAAGGTGGTGGATTACCAGAACAACCAAATGATCCAGATTTTTCAAAATTAACCCCAACTTCACCTGAAATCATCAACAGACAAGCAACTATTAACATTGGTACCATTGGTCATGTTGCCCACGGTAAATCTACTGTCGTTAGAGCCATTTCCGGTGTTCAAACTGTTAGATTCAAAAACGAATTAGAAAGAAATATTACCATTAAATTAGGTTATGCTAATGCTAAAATATATAAATGTGATAATACTGAATGTCCTGAACCAGATTGTTATCGTTCATTCAAATCAGACAAAGAAATTAGACCTAAATGTGAACGTGAAGGTTGTACTGGTAGATATCAATTAGTTAGACATGTTTCATTCGTTGATTGTCCAGGTCATGATATTTTAATGAGTACCATGTTGTCTGGTGCAGCTGTTATGGATGCTGCACTTCTATTAATCGCAGGTAATGAACCTTGTCCACAACCACAAACTTCTGAACATTTAGCAGCTATTGAAATTATGAAATTAAAACATGTTATTATTTTACAAAATAAAGTTGATTTAATGAAACAAGAAGCAGCTTCTGAACATCATGATTCTATATTGAGATTTATTAAAGGTACAATTGCTGATGGTGCTCCAATTATTCCAATTTCTGCACAATTAAAATATAATATTGATGCTGTTAACGCATGTATGGTGAATTCCATTCCAGTTCCATTAAGAGATTTCTCTGCACAACCACAATTAATTGTTATTAGATCTTTTGATGTGAATAAACCTGGTGCTGAAATTGCTGATTTGAAAGGTGGTGTTGCTGGTGGTTCTATTTTAACTGGTGTGTTTAAGATTGGTGATGAAATTGAAATCAGACCAGGTATTGTTACAAAAGATGATAATGGTAAAATTCAATGTAAACCTATTTTCTCTAATATTGTTTCATTATTTGCTGAAAATAATGATTTGAAATTTGCTGTTCCTGGTGGTTTGATTGGTGTTGGTACAAAGATTGATCCAACCTTATGTAGAGCTGATAGATTAGTTGGTCAAGTTGTTGGATCAAAGAATCATTTACCTTCTGTTTTCACAGATATCGAAATTAATTATTTCTTATTAAGAAGATTATTAGGTGTTAAGACTGATGGTCAAAAACAAGCTAAAGTCAGAAAATTAGAAGTTGATGATGTGTTAATGGTTAATATTGGTTCTACTGCTACTGGTGCTAGAGTTGTTGCCGTTAAAGCAGATATGGCTAGATTATCTTTAACTTCTCCAGCATGTACTGAAGTGAATGAAAAGATTGCTTTATCTAGACGTATTGATAAACATTTCAGATTGATTGGTTGGGCTACAATTAAGAAAGGTACAGCTATTGAACCTGTGAATTAGATCAATTAGTATCCTATAATAATTCCCTTCTTCTTCTTTTCATATTATATATCTTTTTTGTTTTTCTCCCTTCATATGTATATTTTTATTACAATTTCTTCCCCTATTTTTATTTTATTATTTTTTTCCTACTGGTTAATTCGAGTTCTTAATAATTAAAAACGAATAAAAGGTAAATAAAACTGTAAATTAAATTATATTAAACGATCAAGAAGTATAAAAAGGAAGGAAAAAAAATAAGAAACACAAGAAAAGCAATTAATAATAATTAAAATAACAAGGAAGCAAAAACAAAAACAAATATAACTAGTAAATAAATGATGAAACAATTATAAAATATGCTTAAAATGGATAAGTATATGCTTTTTTGGAAATAAATTTAGAAAATGAATCTTGTTCCATCATCTTTAAAACTTGAACTTTAACTTCAGCAAATAAAACTTCAATACGATCTAATTTACTTAAAGCTGGTCCAATTAAAATAATAGTAGGAGATGCAACTGGTGGTTTAGTATGAACAGATGTATCAAGAGTTAAGAATTTTGGAGATTTCTTAACAGAATTATTTGAAGATAAAACAGTTTTAGTTTCACTTTCTTGATTTCTTTCTTTATGTAAAGCAAATAAGTTCTCTAATGAACATTCACCGTAATCTATTGGAGATTCCGGATTTGCCATAACAGCTTCAAGTTTTTCTCTTAAAGTAGCATCTAAATTCAATTCATTGGTAGCACCATCACAAACATAAGTTGAATAAATACTATAAGATTTTGAGATACATTCATTTGATAATTTAACTAAAGCAGCTTTAACAGTTAATTTCTTTGTTCTTCTAGTTGGAGTAGCAAAACTTTCTAATTTATCAGACTTATTAAATTTTAATAAGCTTTTCAACTGCTTAATTTTTTTTTCTAAGAAAATAATATCATCATAAGCATCCAGATTTTCCTGGCAGTATTCTTCTTTCAAATGTAATTTGAATAAATATTTCATTCCAGGATCTTTTAAAATATCTTTTAAAGTAATATCTTTACTAATATTTATTTTTTGACCACCATTTTTAGATAAATGTTTAGATTGTGATTTAACACTAGCAATTTTTGCAAATTTTGAAGAATTCAATTGATTAGATCCCCACCGCACTAACGATAATCCATCAATAGTTAAACAGTATAAAGCATCTTTATTTGGATTAAAATTAGTTGATTCAGAAGGTGTAACATTTGAAGAATCAGCAGCTAAAAATAAAAGACCCATTTTCAAAAAATTACTTGCATATTTAATAGCTTCATTTCTATCCATTAAATCAGTACAATCCAATAAATATTGAATAATTGCTTTACCAGTAACACAATGATTTAAAATTAATTTTTTACCTAATGATTTTTCAACAATTTTATTTTTAAATAATCTAACACCTTTTTTGGAAACATAATATTGAACATGAGAATCAGAATCTGGATTTGTATAAAATCTATGATGAAATGGGGATTGGTTTTGAGTTGTATTCTTCTTTTTTTCTGATTGTAAATTATTATTATTATTAGTAGTAGTAGTAATGCTATTATTTCCACTAACTGAATTTTGAATATCATCTTGCCTTTTTGATTTCAAATATTCAATAAATTTTTCATGACAATTTTCATCACTTGAAGAGAAATCAGTAAAATCAAAACCAAATGAAAATGGAGTTTCATTATCAAAAGTTGAACCTAAATTTGGTATTTCATCAGGAGCATTAGTTGGATCCCAAACATTAATATTTGAACCCATCATATGAGTGAACATTAATCTATCCCAATTTTCATTATGAATAATTTTATCAGTTCTACTTGATCTTTCAAAACATATTAATTCCATTGAATTGAAATTTGATTTTAAAATTGGTGGTAAACTTTGCTTATCATTGAAACCTAATTTTTGGCAAAAACTATGTAAGATAGCAACACCTTTTGGAGTTGGTTGCATTAAAAAACTTGGAATTTTTTGCATATTTGATCTTGTTTTATCATCTGGTGAATGTAATAATTTAGATTTGAAAAAAATATTTAATAATTCAGCAGCTAATTCTTCTCTAATTTCATAAGTGATTTTAGTTGATGTAGTTGATAAACCAAGTTCTAAACTTAAATAAGTCATTGATTTAACACCTTCTTCAAAAGTGAAAGAATATGGATAATGCTTTTTTGATCTTTTAATACCAAAGAATGAAGTAGTCTGTATTTGTTTTGATGAGCCATCATTTAAACATAAACAACATAATAAAACTGAATAAATTTCTTTCAAATCTTGAACAGATATAGCATTTGCAGGAGTTCTTGAAAATGATCTATTAACTATATGAGGATTTTGATTTTGTGATTTAGGAGATGTTGATTTAGAAATTGGATTAGTTGAAGAACTAATCATAACAGACATTTTTTCTTTTTGTTCTTCTGTTTTGTTATTAGACATTTTATAAAGAATAAAAGAAATATTGGAAGCTAAGTTCTGGGAGGAAAATCACTTATATTTATTCAATCTATTCAATTGTTTTTTTCTTCTATTTCTTTTTTAATTTTATGTTACTAATCTGAAGTTGGAACTGGATCATCGTTAATGATTTAACAAATTTCTTATTATATTCTGGTTCTAATTACTGTAGGATTACAACGGAGAGGGTTATTATGCAATTGATGTTTCAGAAATAAACCTGAAACAAGGTATATGCATGATATCGATCTGAAAATTGAGAAAGCGAGATGAGTGTATCTTGCTACCTTTACGTATATACAGCGATATCTATGGTATATATAGGGTAATTATGTACAAACGTTCAAGTGAAATTAAAGTCACTCATATAAATAAAAAACAAATACTTAGAAAGCATACAACAGGTTAAAATCATAAAAATGTAAAATTGTAGAAATAAAAATATACCTAGGACAATTGATATATGGAAATAATTTTAAAGAAGATATTAGAAGTAAAGTAAAACTGAAACCTGATTGATCGACAGCATCAATTTATACCTTAAACTAACATATAAATATTATATATAGTCGATCAAACAATGTGGAATTAAGGAAAAATTGTGAATTAAAAAATCAAAAAAATCATATTATTCTTGGTATATATTAAATTTAAATACTTTTTTTTTCTCAATTAATTCTCTTTCTTAAATTTTCCATATTAACCATATGTCTGGCCATCATTTGTGCTTTTAATTCAGCCATTGTAGCTGGAGTTTGACCGTATTTAAGTTGTGCAGGAGATGTTAATGAATCTGATCTAATAACTGAACCAATAGACATGAATAATGCAAAGGTACCAGCTGAACCTGCAATATATTGACCTAATGTATTCATAATACCATTTGGAGCACCATTTCTCAAAATGGCAACACCACCAAATAGTAAACCTGTAACAACACCAACGGTACCCTATATTTAAATTAAAATTAAAATTAGTTAGTAAATTTGTTGTAGTAAAATCATTTTTGTTTTAGTTGATACTTACACCCATCATAAGACCCATTTTAAATTTTTCAAAGTTAGTTTGCTCATATTGTTGAAATTGTTGAACTGGAGGCATTGTGAAACTGAAGTTTATAATTGTATTTGTTGTGTATAGCTGTAATTGTGGTAGTCTTTCAACATCACTCCATCTATTTTCTTGTATTTTCTTCAAAGTCATTTTCAAATTTCTCGCCGATTTTTTTTTGATTTTGGTCGATCGACGAATCATGGACCTCAAAACCTATTTCTTTAAAATTAATTAATTTAAATTCAATCACGATATATATATATATATGCCATTTAACTATAAAATAAAAAGAAGAAAGAAAATAAAAGATAAAATTCAACAAAAAAAACATGAAAGGAAATAATTATAATTAAAGGATTAAAAAACTCTACTAATTAAATAAATACAGTAATCACTTTTAAAATAACAAGAAAGAGAAACGACAAGAAGATAAACAAATGTACATGTAAATATTTAAAAACCATTAGTTTTCAGATTATTAACCTCTGCTTGCAGATTCTTTAAACTATTCAACAATTCAGACCCACTTCCATTAACACCTTGTTGATTATAGAATTGGCCAGTCATTTGTGGTTGTTGGAATTGCTGTGCTTGCTGTTGCTGCTGTTGCTGCTGTTGCTGTTGAGGGTATGCATATTGTACATATTGTTGTTGCTGTTGAGGTTGTTGTTGATATCCTGTATAATTTAATTGTAGTTGTTGCTGTTGTTGAGGTTGTGTTTGTTGTAGATACGCTTGAGACACCACATTACTATTATTTTGTGTGAGAGAATCTGTTGTTATATAATGTTGTTTCTGTTGGATATTTAACATTGGTTTAGGAGGAAGATTTGGTGAAACTGATCCTCCACCTAGAGCAGGAGGTGATGAAACTTTTCTACCTCTTGGAGGAGGAGGTGGTGGTGGACGTAATGCATTTGTTGAACCTGAACCTGATCTACCTCTTGATGGTGGTGGCGGAGGTGCCAATTTACCATGTTGGATAGGAGATGGAGCAGGTGATCCAGTTAATGCAGATTCTAGGAAATTATTTGCTCTAGCATCACCATAATTATTGTTTTGTTGTGCCAGTGGCGATGAAACTCTTGGATTAGTAGTAAGACCATTAATATATGGAATCGGAGAAGATGAAGCACGATCCCTATTGATTCCATTCACTCCAGGTAAATTTAGATAAGATTGTTGTTGTTGTTGCAGTTGTTGATCAGGCGTCACTTGTTGATTAAATGAAGGAGACAGTGACTGATTACGATCATATGATGGAGGTGGGTATGGTTGTACAGCTAAATTCTGAGGAAATTGTGAAAACCCAGAATTACTTAAATAATGTTGTTTCATAGACTTAGAAACACTACCTGTTAAATTAGCAGCCAAAGGTTGAACTGTAGGTTGCTGTTGTGTTTGTCCTGTAACTTGTGGTGAAATTTCCATTGGAGAATTATTCAGTGAGCCAGCATTAAAATACATACTTGGAATATTTGATGGTGTACCATGTATTGAAGCACTATCAACTGTAACATTTTGGAAATGATTAATTGAATCTTGCATATCTTTTAATTCTTCTTCTTCATTTTCTTCAGAGGATATCGTTATTGGAGGAGCACTACCATTATTTGTTGTTGCACCACCAGTTCCCTGTGATTTAACTCTTTGTAATAATTGATCCATTGGAAGTGAAAAATCTAATTGAGAAGGTTTTGAAATATCAACTTTAGTTGAAGGTGGTGATGGTTCAAAGCTAATTTCATCTGAAAATTTAACTTTTTTACCACTTTTTGCTTTCTTTTTAGGTGATTCTGATGGACGTTCACCAGTCAGTATAAACTGAGTAAATGAATCTAAATCTAATTTTTTTTCAGGACTATGGGCAGTATTAACAGGAACAATAGAACCATCATCTTCATCATCATCATCATCATCATCTTGTAATCTTTTTCTAGACAGAATTGAAACTGGTTTTGGAATTGGAGCTTGAATTTTTATTAATGATCTACTTAAAGGTTGGCCATTTAAAGCATGGGCTAATAATCTCAGCATTGCAAAGAATTGACCTATATTTAAAGCATCCAGTGCTTTTTTGAATACTTGCCTTATTCTTTCTTTTATAGCATCAGCAATTTTGAAATTAGCCAGAAAACCAAAAACATCATTAACTGTAACAACTCTTGAGTTAGCTTTTTTACTTAATATATTGTTATACCATCTTAAATAAGTCTTAGCTTCTTGTTTATTTAATTCTGTTACTGGAAGTGATAAATGAATACCTGAGTTATCAGTTATTAAAGTATCTGTACTATTTGATATAGTAGGCATTTCCAGTATACTATTTGTTGGATTTAAATTTGAAACAGAAGATGATCTATGATTTTGTTCAGATTCATGTTGCATACGATAAGCTAGATTATCATCACTTTGATAATTTCTTATATTTGAAGAAGAGATATGTAAATTATTAAAAAAATTATCTATATTAGTATCCGAATTATCGGTGAACTGTTGAGTTTGTTGTTGTTGAATTGGAGGAGAAGGAGTAGATACATTTTGTAAAAACTGATTTGATTGTAGTTGTTGAAATTGTTGTGGTTGTTGTTGTTGTTGTTGTTGTTGTTGCTGTTGCTGTTGTAGCTGTGGTTGACCAAATGAAACAGAAGGAAAAGGTGTAGTTGAAGTTTGTTGATTATCCACACCGGGAATTGACATCCAATCGAAGCCATTCATTATGAAGAAAGAGAAAAAACAATTGTATTAAGAACCAAGATCTATAAGTTATAATATGATGTAAGCTAATAACAAAAAAAAAGTCAAAGGAGAGAGTTTAAGATGTATTTATTGATTGCCTTTATGGAATCAAACTTGTGAAATTTATTGCAGTAGTAAAACGGCTATTTGTGGGTGTGCTAAGAGGATGAGAAAGAGGAGAGAGCAAGGGAGTAGAGTACTACCAACGGAGAGAGAGAAAGATGAAAGAGATGGGAAGTGAGACTTAAAGAAGTATAGGGATGGGTAGGAAGCAGGAAGACGAACAGATGAAGGAACAGTATAGTAGAAGTTGTTGAATTAACAGGGTAGCGTTCAAGCGTTGCTGATTTTAGTGATCGAGATAACAGAGTGAAGAAGGCGGACACAGAGACAGAGGGAGAGGGAGGTTTACAGCTACAGGGCCAGGCCACCAGACATGAATCAGGGTAATGTCTTTGGAGACAGTGATACAGACAGTGGCAGTGATGATGCTGGCACTCACAGACAGAGACTGTTGAAGAGAAAGGTCAAGCAGGTCGACTTGTCTGCTCAAGAAGAAGACTTCCAATATGACGAGCTTTACGATGATATTAAACAATCTGAAAAAAATAAGAAACCCTTTAAAAATTCAAAAGAATATGCTAATACTTTCTTGAATAAATTACAATTAGCTAAACAACAGAGAGATACTGATAAAATTATACAAAAACAGCAAAGAATTGATAAAGAACGTGAATTTGAAAGTGACGAATTGAAAAATAAAGAGGTTTTTGTTACTACTAACTATTCCAACTTTATTGAGTCCAATACACATTCATCAACAAGTTCAATTCAAACTAAATCTAATTTTGATAATAATGATATTAATCCAGTTACTGCAATTGAAAACAGGAAAGATAAACTTCAATCAAGGATCAAGCAATTAATTAAATCTAAAATAACTGAGAAAGATTTACAAGCTTATAAAAGTAGGTATTTACAAAGAAAAAAAATGGAATACTCTTAATAATAATTAAATCTTACAATACTGTATACGCTTTATTTTCTACATTGTATAAACAAATTAAATTAAATTAAATTAAATAATTAAATAAATATAATAAAAAACACACCTAATATCCCAGTAAATTAAATACATAAAAATAAAAAATCATAAAAATACATCATAAAAAAAAAGCAACAAAAATAAAACTAAACTCTATTAGAATAATATTTAGTGGAACGTTTAGTCTTTGGAATATCCTTAAATTGCGATAATAACAATCCATCAAATACTTCAGCAGTAAATGGAGATTCAGGCATAAATGGCTCAGAATCAAAATCATGATAAATTGTTAAAGGGACATCTTTAAAATCTTTTTTAGTAACATATTTAGTTTCAGAAGTTGAAACAGATTTCAGATGTGGTTTGGAAGTTGATTTTAAAACTTTTGGAGTCTTTTCAGTCTTTACCGTTTTCTTGGAGGACAATTTCTTGGTCACCTTTTTAGGAGAAACACTTTTAGTAGCCGATTTAGTTGATTTAGTTATTTTTTCAGCTTTAAAAGAAGAAGAAGAAGCACTAGTAGCTTTTTTAGTTGTTTTTGAAGCTCTCTTTTTAGTCACAATAGATTCATCAAATCCAGATCCAACTTTAGCAATAACATCTTTAATATCAATTGGATCAATATCACCCATTGTACCATCACAAACAACTTCATCCTTTAAATTATCACTACCTAGTGATTTAACAAATTCACTATTTGATTTGATTTCTTGATTATCTAAATATTTACCTTTAAAAATTTTAAATTCTTTTGGTGTTTGGCATAATTGTAATCTAACCCATAATAATTTTGTTGCTGCATCTAATCCTTTATCTAATAATTCTGATGGTTTTTTCATTTTTGGAACTTCAATATTATCTAGATTTGAATCATTAATTGATTTTAAAAGTTCTTGAACATCTGGTTTTTCTAATAATTTATAAATATCTAATGATTCACCATGTGGAATTGGATTTGGATTTGAAGGTGTAATACAATCTAAATCAACTTCTTTTCTTAATATATGATCAATATCAACAGCTGAAAAAAATGCACAACTTTGTGGAACTTCATCGATACCTAATTGATGACAAAACATTCCTCTAGTCCATAGATTAGAAATTTGTAATAACATAGCACATTTATAACGATCTTCTTTTTTAACCATATATCTAACTTCATCATGAACTGTAATAAATAATCTTGCATCAACATTATAAACTTTGGTTAAATATTCCATTGAAATTAATAACAAATGTAAATAATCAACACCTGATGATTGAATTGCCCAATTAATTCTAGAAGGTAAAAATGAATTTGAATTTAAATTTTTTCTTTTTAAAGCAGCTGTAATACCAGCTCCTAAAACTGGTGTTAGTGGATTTTCTTGTTCAGCAATTTTTTCCAATCTATTAAAAACAATAGTTTCTGATCCACCATGCCATAATTTACTACCATCTAATGCATTACTTTTACCTTTAGTTGCAGCATATAAATTCTTTGCAGTTTTAGTTGCTTCCGTATCAGTTATATTTGGATTAAATTTTTGAAGTAATGTAGTTGCAAATTTAACACCAGCACCATAAATTCTACCATAATTAAAAACTTTAGCTTCATTTCTTGAAATACCTAAAATTTTAGCAGTTTTAGAATGTAAATCAGTACCTTCATTTTTTGTACCTTCTAAAGTCATCCAACCAATTGCTGTACCACCATGCATTTTAAAAATTGAATCACCAACCAAAGAAGCAATCCAAAGTTCTTCAGAATCAACATCTGCACCAACAAAACAATATCCAGGAGGTGCTTCAACTAAAGCTTTTAATTCAGAACCTAATCTTGAAGTTTTAGCATTTGATGCAGTTAACCAAGTTTTTTCAACTGCTCTTCTTGTAATTGTACCCATTGAAATAATTTGTGGAATAATTAATCCAATTGGTTTATCAGTCCCAAAATCAGTAGATTTGGGTAGATTCTTATTATCATTATAAACAACAAATTGTTTCATTATACGTTCTCTTGAACTAATCCAATAACTATTTGAGGCAGTTAATTTTAAAGCATCCTTAGAAACTTCAAATATAGATGAAAGAGTACCGTTTTCAAAATAACGAACAAATGCTTTGGACATTAAACTAGTTGTTCTTGAGGTTGGACCATCTTCATGTGGAACTTTAAATAATTCATTTTCTTTCAATATTGAAACTATATCATCATTAATTTTATCAGGATCTTGAAATAATTCTTCTGGATTAATATAAGTATAATTTTTTGATTTAAAGTGTTCAATTTCATTTTTTTTAACAACAAAACACCAGCCTTTAGAATCGATCCAAAATATCGGTTTACCTTCCCATGAAAGTTTTAATAATATAGCAGAAACTCTAGATTTAATAGTTAAATTAACTTTACCTTTAACAATTAATTTTTTATACCATTCAGGATAACCTGGAAGTTTTTGATTTTTATATGGTTCACCTTTCTTAGTTAATTTAACTGGTTTTATAGTCCAATCAAGTTGAGATAGCCATGGATCTTTTTCCCATGGCTTTGATTCATCTTTTCTTAACTCAACAGCATCTTCACAAATTGAAAGAAGTTTTGCTTCGATTTCAGATGCACTTTTTTGATACATTTCTTCCGTTTTATGAATATAATCTTCCCATTTTTTAGTAGTTGGTAAAAAACTTTGATTTATATGTCTTAAAGCAGCTAAACTAACTGGATGAGGAATAAGATTTTGAAAAGTTTTGAAAATCTTGTTAAAAACTTGAGTTGTTGCATTAACATCATTTGCACAATAAGTCATTAAATTTTGAAATTCATTTTTAATTTCATTTGGGTCATCAGTTTTAAAATGATCTCTAATTTGTTTATCCATTTTAATACCACAGTGTAATTCAGCAACATAACTTAAACTATTTAAACTACTTTTTTTCATCCAAGGATCATCTATCAATGAAATATCATCAGAATCTTTATCTAAAACAGGATTATCCATTATTTCTTTTAATTCTTCACTAATAATTGAATCTCTAATATTATTTAAGTTTGTAGAATCTGCTGATTTAGTTTTCTTTTTATATTTTAACCAAGTACCTCTTTGCCTCGAACACATACCATTAACAGCTATATGTAAAGACATTGTATCTAAATAAAATGCTTTTGATTGTGTTATACTATATTCTTCAGCAATTCTAGCTCTATCATATGAAACATTATGGCCAACAACAATTTTCTCTTTATCTTTAACATTTAATGGAATTAAATGACCTTCTTGAGTATTACTTTCGCCTGTTAAATATGGAGAACACCAACCATACCAAGCTTTAGGGGTAAAACAAGTAGCCATACAAGGAAAATTAGTTAAATGATACATTGTTTCAACATCAAAAACCAATTCATCTTCTAAAGGATAAGGAACTGATTCAGGTTTTTTTCCAGGAGCATATCTAGTCCAGCCAGATTTAAATTCCCATTTTTTTGGAATTGGTTGTAAAGACTTTCCAACTTTTAAAAGATTTTCAATTAATTTCATATATTTTTCAGTACTATCATAACCGATTCTATAAAAATGTTCAGATAATGATTTACCTTGTAGTTTTGGTAATTGAAAATTAATTGGAGGAGTTTCTGAACATGGTTTACCTAATAGTTCATTCTGTTTAAGATGCATATGTGATAAATTAATAAGTCTTGCATTGTTTTTACTGATTCTTTCTCTTGATTTTCCAGGTATTGGTGGGAATAACTGTGATTGTATACCTAAAGATAACTGTTGAATACCAACTGGATTTGTTCTTATCTTTAACAAGTCATGATTCTTAACTGCTGATGCTAAAGTCCGTATAATTATTGAAGAAGTTGTATTATTGAGTAGCTTTGCACAGAGAAGTGACCGATATTTGGCACTATGCGATAATAACATTTATATTCTAATAATTTTGAGTATATGAAGTAGCAAAATACAAGGAATAAGAAAACCTTGAAAACTTCACCTCCTGAAAAAAGGCCATCGCAAATAAACTAAAAGCGTCCTTTACACACGCCGATAGACCTGGTGGCATAACTGCCGTGCACATGCCATTTCGGTCTGTTCTGTGTTCACGGCAGTTATGCTGCTGATTACTGTGCTGCTTCACTTGATGCTGTGTAGTTATCTTCCTGTTTATATGCTCTAACTTCATCCTATCCCTTCTGAATCTACCTTAGAAACGTTTATACACTTATAGATCACCTCAATCATGTCATCCACAAGAGCATTAACTGAAGACCAAGTATGTTCATTTATTTCTCTTATCTCAATTTGAAATTGAGATAGAACTCCTGATTCCTGATTACTGTTTCAATATTTACACATTGAATTTATTTTACTAACAATTACTTTTATTCTCAATTTATTTAATAGGTGCAAGGTGAATTAAAGAAGATGGAATCCTTCATCACGAAGGAAGCTGAAGAAAAAGCTAAAGAAATCAAATTAAAGGCTGATGAAGAATATGAAATTGAAAAAGCTTCAATTGTTCGTTCTGAAATTAATTTAATTGATTCAACTTATGATGATAAATTTAAAAAAGCTTCATTAGCTCAACAAATTACAAAATCTACAATTGCAAATAAAACTAGATTAAAGATTTTAGCTACTAAAGAAGAATCTTTAGAAAATATCTTCGAAGGAGCTGAAGAAGAATTAAAGAAAATTTCAAAAGATAAAGCTAAATATAAGACTATCCTTATAGGTTTAATTGAAGAAGGTTTGTTTGCTTTAATGGAAAAATCTGTCACTGTTAAAGTTAAGAAAACTGATGTTTCAATTGCAAAAGAAGCTGCAACTGAAGCTTCTAAAAATTTTGAATCTAAAGCTGGTTACCCAATCGAAATCAAAGTTGATGAATCTGATTATTTAAATGCAGATTTAGCTGGTGGTGTTGTTGTTACTAATGCAACAGGTAAAATTGAAGTTTCCAATACTTTAGAAGAAAGATTAAAACTATTATCTGAAAATGCTTTACCAGCTGTTAGACTTGAATTATTTGGTCCTTCTGCTTCAAGAAAATTCTTTGATTAGGTTGGGGGTTTATTTCATTCATTCTTATATTTCTTGCATTCCACCAAAATTGCTTTAGTGATTATGCTGGGTTATTCTTAATTTATATGATTTTTTTATTTTTAAAAAAAAACTATTCTTTCTTTGATTTTGTAAAAGAAGATTATTATATTTCACTTCTTTTATAAAGTTTTTTCTTCTGTACTCCTCATTATATTACCGTTTTGTTATGCTTTTATTTACTACAATAACATACACTCGTTGTTCGATAAACTTATACATGTATCTCTAAATTCTAATTCTAATTTAATGTAAGCGGAAACCTTTCAAAAAGTAGCGCATATATAGAAATCTTTTTTTTTTGGCAGAGAGATATAGGAAATTCATATGAAAAGACCTTTATAAGTTTTTGGGTATGCTTTTAATCAAGGCATTTAATCCTATAATCTATTAATATATCATATTTACAATGTGGAAGCTATCTCATATAAATCTAATAACAGGCAGGCGTCATAATTTTTTAAATCCATCATTTATATCAAATTTAACAAAACATAGCTTTCAAGTGGTTGGAAGTTTACAACAACAAAAACAAAGAGTTATATCACCATTATTAATACGGCATGAATTGATACTAAATAGACAATATTCAACTAATACAGAAAAAACTGTACCAAGTGTTGTTCAATTAAAAAATAATCAAAATATTCTTGATATGAGTAAAATTTTAAAACCAATTCAACCAGATTTATCATATATTAGTTGTACAGTTTTTGATGAAACAGGAAATGTCATTGCAGTTTCAAAGAAATTTCCTAAGACAACATTTTTAAATGAAAATAAATTATTCCCAAGAGATTTAAGAAAAATTGATTCATCAAATGTTGATGTTGCACCAATTATTGGACTTAGACCAAATTCAATTTTAATCAATTTATTACATGTTAAAGCATTAATTAGATCTAATAGTGTTTTAGTCTTTGATACATCGAATCCAGAATCTGCATCTAAATTAAGTCTGTTTATGTATGATTTAGAATCTAAATTAAAAACAAAAATCGTTCATGGTACAACATCAATATTAAATCAATCATATGAATTCAGAGCATTAGAATGTGTTCTGATTAATGTTATGGCTGTTTTAGAAACTGAATTACAACAACATTTAAAAGTTTGTACTGGAATTTTGAATGATTTAGATGTTGAAATTGATAGAAGTAAATTAAGAGATTTATTAGTGCATTCTAAAAAATTAACAACATTTTATCAAAAAGCATTATTAATCAAGAATGTTTTGGATGAATTGTTAGATAATGATGAAGATTTAGAAAGCATGTATTTAACTGCACATACTCAAATTACACAAGATAATAATAAAACTATTTTGAAACAAGAAGAAAATAATAAAAATAATGAATTAAATAATTCTGAAGAAGATCAAGAAGAATTAGATACAGCTGAAGTTGAAATGTTAATTGAATCATACTATAAACAGTGTGATGAAATTGTTCAACAATCTGAAACTTTAATCAATGATATTAAATCAACTGAAGAAATTGTTAATATAATTTTAGATGCCAATAGAAATTCTTTAATGGTTTATGAATTAAAAATCTCAATTTATACATTAGGATTCACAGTTGCTACATTAATTCCTGCATTTTATGGTATGAATCTTAAGAATTATTTAGAAGATGATCAATTGGCATTCGGACTTGTTATTGGGTTAAGTTGTATGTGTGGTTTAGCTATGATTGTTTATGCATTTAGAAAATTAAAATTCTTACAAAAGATGACAACTATCAACTCTACGCAAATGAATCATTTTAACAGTAAGATGAAGAACAAATTAATTGATGATATGAAGAAGGATATTGGAGATATATCGAGTACATGTAATAAATCAACCGAGGAAGGATTAGGATTCTATGCTAAACTGAAAGGAAAGAAACGACTTTGGAGACAGAGTCAAGATCAGAAAGACCTGATATGGAAGTGGTTGGTGAATGAGAAGAATAATAGATAAATAGTAGATCAACTCTGTAAGAGTCTGTATATAGTTGTTAAACTTGTTAATAAAGCATGTAATTACGCTCACACGCTCTCGTTTTATTTCTCGTACTTGTGGATGAAGTTCACGGTTTACCAGAAAACACCATTATCTGCCCTCTTTCTTGTTGTACTCTCCCTATCCATTGCATCTGTTTCAATTCTATCTCCTTGTATTTCTTACCCATCCTTTCTTACACTAGATCAACCTCATTCAACTGTTTCCCTGTCTCAAGCAATTCAATCAAACCTGTCGCTTGTCTACCGATACAGCACCTTTGCTATTCATATCATCGCCATATCTTCAAATCAACAACATAATGGCCACTATATCTGAAGCTTCAACCAACACAGCTTCCCAAATAATCAAAGAAACTATTTCTTTGGATTCTTTAGATGCTAAAATTATTCAATATCAATACGGAACACAAAAGATTTTAAAACTGTTAGCAAATGTTAAACAACTTATTAAAAAATCACAATCAGAAAATTTAGTTCCTTCTTATAAATATACAATTCTATCAAGTGGTTCTATATTTAACGTTAACGATAATATTTATAGAAGATCTGAAATTTTAATCAATGGAAATAAATTTAACCCAGCTCAATCAATCGAACCACCCGTTGCCACATCGGCTGTTAGTTTTGATTGTATGGATAATTCAACCAATTATGATACAACTAGAGTCAATTTGCCCAATTTAAAGAAAAGTGTTGAGCAACTAAGACTGTTAGAACTACTTTTATTTAATGCTTTTGAAATTTATAATAATCGTTTAAAACAAGCTATAATTGAAAGAAATAGTTTGAGAGAAAAAGATCCAATAACTGGTAAATCAACTTTAAATTTACATGAATTAGAAGATTTAATTGATTTTCCTGAATTATTAAGTATTCCTGAATTATTAAATGATCAAGTTATTGTTCCAGCTATTACTGAAGAAAAAATTAAAGCTTATCTTCGTTTACAAGATATGAAATTTTTAAAGTTAAATACATCAAATTTTGAAATTAGTTTAAATAATTTAAAATTAGAAAGTGATAAATTATTGGAATCTAGAACTAAAGAAGGTTTACTTCGAACACCACATCATAAATTAATATTGCATAGAGCATTTGTTTTACTTTTACATTTTGCTGATTTATATGGTATTATTAGAAGATTTGGTAAATTACTTTATTTAAATAATAGTTTTTATTTTGAAAATTATGCAAAAACTGATGAAAAATTAAGAATTGTTTTAAAAAATTTAGATATTTATTTTAATCAATCTAAAAAAAATAGTTTATTACAAGCAATGATCGTTCGTTTAACAAGACAAAATAATAATTATCTAGCTAGACCTGATAATATTACTGAATTTTATAAAGTTTGCAATGATTCTTATGGGTTATTAAAAACAATGCTTCTTGTTCTTCAGAGATTGGATTCAGAATGGCAACATATAATAGATTCTAATAGACAACATGATTTTGATAAAGATGTTCTGAGAGAAAAACTGAAGCAAAAATCTTTAAAAGAAAGAGAAGATCAAAGAAAAAAACAATTATTAATTAATTCAACAGCTGCTAAAAGACTGGAAAAACAATATTCAACTCCTGATAAAATTAAATTAGAAATGGAAAAACAATCAAAAAATCAAAAACAAGTTTTGGATGCTGCTAAAGAAGATCGTTTATTAAAGGAAGCAGAAACAACAGAAAAAGTTCAACAAAGAGCTGAAGTTAGTCAATTAAAGTTTGAAGAAAGGGAAAAACAACTGAGAAAACAACTGAGTAAAACTTCAATTTCACCTGTTTCTTTATCACGTACTTCTTCGGTTAGCAATAGATCAAGATCATCTTCATTAAATGCTGATAATAACGCCAACAATAGTACTAACTCAAATCCATTAAATAATGGTAATATTGATAATTCAATTGAAAATACTTTTCAATTAAGAAGAATTTCTTCAATGTCTTCACGTACTCCAACAAAAACATCCTCATTAGGTAGAAGAAATTCAGTTAATTTAAGATCAACAACAACTAATGGAGATGTTAGCCCATCAAATAAAAGAGAAGTAATTAAAAGATCTTCTTTATATATGACTCCACCAACAAATAAAGTTGTTAACTTATCATTTGATAATGTTAATTCTAATTCTAGTTCAGTTGAAACTTCACCTGTTCCTTTTCCAAATCCAAATCCAACTCAAAGTCATAATCCAGTTGTTAATGCAGGTGCTACTTCAGCTACAGTTAAAACTTTATTCCAAGGTTCAAAACCTGATCTTAAACAAGATAATAATCATATTGTTAAAGCTGCTGCTGCTGCTACTAAGAAGACTTCAACTCGTCAACCTCTTACTGCTCAACAAAGACTTCAACAACATATAATGAGATCACAGCAAAATGGTACTGCTCTCACAAAAGCTCTGGATAATAGACCTAAACAGAAACCAATTTATATTACACAACAACATCATGTTAGTCCTACCTCTTCCAATACTGATTTGCCAAAGATTACATTATCTCTTGATGAAAATATACATACTGATTCAATAACAAGTGCTTCTGATGTTTCAATGAGTCCATTAAATTCCTTAAAGGTTCTTTCTAAAGATAACCAAAAATCATTGCAAGTTCAAGCTGTTACCAGAAGTAGATCAAATTCATCTCAAAGTATTAATTCTAATTCCAATTCTGCATTCAGTAACAACAATAGTCCATCCAAATCATCTCCATCTGTTTCTAGAGATAGAAGCAGAAGCAACAGTGCAAGTAAGAATACAAATGCTAGTACTACAAGAAATAGAAGTAATAGTGGATCCAAAAAAACTGATAATATTAACATCACTCCAAGAAAATCTGGCGAGAATAAGATTATGTCTGGTATAAAAGAAGAAGGTAGTCCAATGTTTAATTCTACTACAGCTTCGCCATTAACTTCATTTCCAAGTAATTCAAATGGTAGTAATACCAATATTAGTGAACTTTCATCATCTAGAACAAGATCAAGATCATCGTCATTTAGAAAACCTGTTCAACCTCCTATGCATCCAGGTAATTTAGTTGTTGTTAAATCTGTGGATCCAATAAAAGATGAAAATGGAGATACTGTTAAGAAAGTTAGATTTTTTGATGTTCCTGATTATTCTGAAGAAGAAGATGCACCAACTGCACAGCAAATGCAAAAACAAATCAGACAAAGATGGTCATCTTATAAACCACAATTTAGAAATAGAACTAAATTATTAAATACACAAGAAGGTCTGGCATTTAGAAAATTTACACATGGTGGTGCAGTTGAAGAATTTCAAGGATTTGGTAGACAACCTAACATACCAATGGATTCTAGTGGTAAATTTTCAATGATGAGTTTAGTGAATGGTAATGGAAATGATGCTCCTTCAGCTGGTGGTCAAAGAAAGATCACAAAATTGTTTAAGAGAAGATAGTTCTTATATTTGTTTTTTTGCTATTTATTCGTGAATGTTTTCATTTTGTTTCAGTTTTTTGATTTTAATTTTTCCTTTTATTTTTGAGTTTAGCTCTTTTCCTCTTCTTAATATTACTTTGTTTACTACTATATTTTTTTAAATTCTGTTATAACTTTGTTTTTTTATAAATTTTTATTTTTATTTTTATTTTTGTTTTATTCTATTTATTCCTTCCTTTTCTTTTCTTTCATTCTTGGTTTAGCAATGAAATGTATGTATCTGTAACTTTTTATAATATAGATAAATTGTATTTCTTTATGTTTTATAACTTTTATTTCTAAATTTACTTAATACATGTAATTAAGGAATCTAATCTATAACTTCGGATCCAGATTGCTGTCCGACTTACAATATAATTGGCAATGAGGCGCGCGCCGCATCACAAAAATACTGAAAAAAAAAATTTTAAAGATTATTTTATTGTGAGAAGAGGTTAATTAATTCCTTTAATTTAATATTGAATTTTAATTTTTTTTTTCAATTATTCATTTAAATATAATGTCATCAATAGAAAGTAAGAAGAGAACATTCGAAGATTTCAATGGAACTTCTCATAGTACAAGTCATAAAAGAAGATCATCAATAATTGTTAAATCTTCAAATAAAATAGGAGATGATGGATTATCAAAATGTTTTCATAGAGTTAGAACTAGACTATATTTATCATTGGCACCATGTTATATGTCATACCCATTAGAAGGTATTAAACAACAACATTTAGATCCAATGGTGATGACCTATTATCCAGAAGCAAAAGGTGTTGTTTTAGCTTATTTTAATTTAAATTTATCATCAGATAATGAAATTATAGATGAAGAAACAGGAGAAAAGAAAATATTAGCTAAAGTTTCAGAAAATAATCCATTTGCATTTTTTTGGTGTACTGTTGATTTTTTAGTTTGGAGACCACAAATTGGTGATATTGTTGAAGGTTGGTCATATATGCAATCACAATCACATATTGGTTTATTAATTAATGATACTTTCAATGCATCTATTAAAAAATATAATATTCCATCAGATTGGAAATTTATTCCTAATCAAGCTGATGAATATCGTTATGATGATGAAAATGGAGAAAGTAATAATGGTGAAGATGTTGAAAATAAACCAAAAAATTTTAATAAATCATTAGGACAATGGGTTGATGAAAATGAAGTTGCAATAGAAGGTAAATTAAGATTTACTATAAAAGCATTACATACAGCAGGTAAAGTTATTTCAATTGAAGGTACACTCTTAACACCAGAATCTGAAAAGGATAATCTACCAGTTGTTAGAAATACTACAAAACATAAGAAATTTGATGAAGATAATGAATATAATGAAAGTGCTATTGTTCTAGATAAAGAAGAAGATGAAGAATTGCCTGCTTATACTAAAAATGATAGTTCAAGTGATGAAGATTCTAGTGAAGATGATAAGGTTGTTGGGGGTGAATTGAGTTCAGAAGAAGAAGAAACTTCTGATTAGAAGTATTTTTAAAATTGCATATCATCTATATATTAGACATTTTTGTATTACGATTAGTTTGTAGTAATTAATTTAATTTAATTTAATTTAAAATAAATAAAAATTCATAAAATGAAAATTTCCAAAAAAAATCCACGCGTTCGATTAACCGATTCAATTATTCAAAACAACTTAAAGTTACCAAAACACGCTTATTTTCAAGGTTGTCTAGTATATCAACAATACCCCCAAGAACAGCTGTATAATAATCAAGCATGAGCTCAAATACAGATTCAGATACAATAGAGATAAGAACAACGGAGATTCTCACGGAGCATTTTGGTTTCCAACCCATAGCTGTTTTGGATGATATAATTAATGTTGTTAATGAAATTATGTATAAATGTACAGAACAACTGGAAAAAATATTTATCGATAGAAAACTTCAATTGGATCAAGAAGAAGAGAATAAACATAAATCAAAAAGACGAAAAATTAATAAAGATATTCCAAGTATTGAAGACGATGATGATGTGATTATGAATGATTCTCCTGAACATAACAACAACAACAATAACAATAAAAGCAAACATAAAAATAATTCTGAAACATTTACAGCTGAAGATATAGAGACCTCTACTGCTAGTTTGGAAACGTTACTGGAACATACAATTAATAAAAATTTTGATAGATTTGAAGTGTATTCATTAAGAAATATTTTTACTTTACCTGAAGATTTAGTTGCTAATGGATATATAAGGTTGAAACACCATGAACATTTAACCAATGATTCAGATGCAGCTGAAAAAGTTGAACAATTGAGTGAGCAATATGAAAGAATTTGGAAAGAAATCCAAGGTGAACTTGTATTAAATAAAATTTTAAGTGAATCAATTATTAAATTCAAAAAATTACTTAAGTTTTCAATAAAATTAAAAAAGCAAGTTTCATTAATTGATTTTAAAAAAAATAGTAATTCCAATAATACTGATAAAGAAATGGCTAATTATATCAAATCTTTAACTCCATTGAAAGAAACTTATAAATTTTTAATTAATGAAATGAATACAACTTATCAAAAATTATCTAGTACAAGGTTTGAATTACGTCAAGAGAAAATAATAAATTTTGATAATAAAGAAGAAGATACATACCTAAACGATAGAATAAATAAGTTACTGCAAAATGTTGGTAGTAGTTCAGCAGCAGAAAGTACTACAGTTAAAGATGATGGTGTGTCGGTAGATCTACTTAAGAGATTAGATAAGACTCTTAATGAAAAAATAGCCAATAATTAATTAATTCCATATCCATTTGTAAAATTATATTTATATTTAATTATTTGTACATTAGTCCTTTAATAAGGTTATCATATAATATATGTATTTTTTCTTTAGACTTAATTTAACGATAAATATATTTGTAGTTTAATCACTTAAAAAAATGTC
Organism: Ambrosiozyma neoplatypodis; assembly: GCA_030567495.1. Taxonomy (NCBI): domain Eukaryota; kingdom Fungi; phylum Ascomycota; class Pichiomycetes; order Pichiales; family Pichiaceae; genus Ambrosiozyma; species Ambrosiozyma neoplatypodis. The sequence goes on along the minus strand of JAJLSG010000214.1, from coordinate 117,907 downwards.
TGAGATGAACTGTATACAAAGTAGAAAAAGGAAAGAAGATATGTACAAAACAAAAAAGAAGTATCAGTTTTTTTTCTTGAATTAAATCAATTGTAATATGTACAGTAAATTAAATTAACAATCAAATAAAGAAAAGAAAGTAAAAACCAAAAGAATACATTTTTGATACCTGTATATAAGAAGCATTGAACGGAATTTAATTTGATAGGCCATGAATAGTTATATATGTACAAAACAAAGCAAAAAAAGGAACCTGGAGTTAAATTGTTAAAATTATAATGATCTTTTAGCAAAATGAATGATTGTTGGAACTAACCATAAACCGAAGGCCACACCAGCGGCAATCTTTAAAGTGACAGCAACAGTTTGTTCTCTAATCTTGTTGATTTGTTCTTCGTCTAAAGCAGATGGATCCATTGTGATATGTTTGTTAAAGTTTGATTGTAAACAGGAAGACAGCTAGTTGTGGAAACTGGAAAACCTTTAACTGATCAATGATCATGAAGAAATACAAAATTCTCAGTGCGCATCTCTGCACCGCGAGAACACTCAATTTTATCAGACTCTGATGAATTCAAGTTAACCATACAACTACATTGTACTTTCATTCTTATACGATAGTCTCATTATATCATATCCATACTATGTCTGATAGAGAAACTACTCCTTTGTCTCGTGTCAACTCTGATGACGAAGATAATCAAATCAACTACAATTATTCTGAAGAAGAGGAAGAAACTGAACAACAAGAACAACAAATTCCTAAACCAAGTAAAGATTTAGAAGAAGATGTTGCTAAATTATCTGTCCATAAAAGACAAAGATCTTCTGATGCTGATTCTGGTTCTGGTTCTGAAAGATCACGTTCTCCATCTAAAAAGAAAGCCCGTTTTGATGATATAGATTCAGCTGAACCTGAAAAAACAACAACAACACAATCAAAACAACGTCAAAGTATTGAACGTGAAACTCAACAAGAAGAGCAAATAGATGAATTAGCTGAAGATGATGAAGCTAGAAGAAAAAGAGAATTTGAAGCAAAATTTGAAGCCATACTTAAAAAGCCAACTAAAAGAAGAAAGAATAATGATATAGATTTAGAAGCAATGCAAGATGAAGCTATTGCAATTTTAAAACATAATATGAAAGAAGCTGCAGCTCTGGATGTTGACTGTGTTAATCAAAAGAAACCTGCAACTAATAAATTAAAACTATTACCTAAAGTTAAAGATAGTTTACTTAAATCTAATTTATATGATTCAATTTTAGATAATAATATGTTAGAAGCTGTTAGAATTTGGTTAGAACCATTACCTGATTCTTCGTTACCTGCTTTTGAAATTCAAAGAACTTTATTTAGCGAATTAACAAAATTACCAATTAAAACTATTCATTTAAGAGAATCTGGTTTAGGTAAAGTTATGTTATTTTATCAAAAATCTAAAAAGGTTGATCCATCATTAAAAAGAATAGCTGAAAAATTAATTGGTGATTGGACAAGACCAATTATGGGTAGATCTGATAATTATAGAGCAAAGAAAGTTCAAACTATTAATTTTGATTTACAAAAATTCCAAGCTGATATAAAATTAAGAAATACTCAACAAAGTTCTAAAAATGCTAATAAAAATCAACGTAAAACATTATATCAAGAAAGTGCAGATAGAAGAAAAAGAGCTGCTGCTCCTGAAGAAAGAACATCTGTTTATACTGTTGCACCACAAGTTGATACTCATAGTCTGTCTCATCAAAACAATAGAACTACCATAAGACAAATGGGTATTGGTTCAAGTTTAACTAGAGATGAAAGGTTTAAGAAATTAAATCAAAAATTAAATCAAATGTCACAAAAGAAGAAAACTACTAAGAAAGGTGGTGTTTCTATTGAAGGTAGAGGTTTACCTATGTGATGCTCATCAATCGTTTATGATTTATCATTTCTTTTAGTGATTTGCTATTCTTCGTATAGATTTATCTCTTTTTTTTGTTAAAAATTCATTTGTATATTTAAAATTAATAAAACCTTTGTAATGTCTGCATTTAGGATTATTAAAACTTTAAAGTTTTAAAAGTTATAATCAGTCAGTAGGAAATAGATATCAATCGAATTTCTTTACATAATAATTTACTAGTTTACTAAAATTGGAGACTTATGATAACATAATTTAAATTTTGAAGGGAAATAATCTTAACAATGAATTAATGAATGGTTCAATTAAATAAAAATGAAAAAAAGGTTAACTGAATAGAACCTGTAAATAAAATGTGCTTATTGAATGTAATGAAAAAAATAAATCAGCTATGTTATTGATGTAGTCAAAGCTGAACACTTGTAGTAAAATAATGAATGGATTTATTTCATTTCATTGAAAAATGTGTTGTATCAATTGAATAAAAAAATTTCTCTTCAATAATTTTAAAAAATGCTATCAATATAAATCAATCCAACTTGAAAATTAAAGACATTAATTTAAATAATTTAGAAAAACATGACAATATCGTGTTTCATATTTATATTAACAAAATGGTAGTATAAAAAGACAAAGATTAAAAATGTGAAATGTGTAGCAATTTGATTATGATCTTGGCTTTTCCTTCTTTTCTTTCCATAAAGCTAATAAGGAGACACCAGCAACTTTAACAACCTTGAATCTAACACCTGGAATATCACCCTTAGCCTTACCTCTTCTACCGAAACCGGCTAATAAGACTTCATCATTTTCATCAACGAAGTTTAAACAACCATCATTTGGAACGAAAGCAGTAACTCTCTTACCATTTTTGATTAATTGAACTCTGACACACTTTCTAATAGCAGAGTTTGGTTGTTTAGATTCGATACCTAATTTTTCTAAAACGATACCTTTAGCATGAGATGAACCACCAAATGGAGAAGATTTGAAAGCTGTACCTAATAATCTTGATTTATAAGCTTTGTCAGCCCACTTGTTGTTTCTTCTGTGAGTTCTTAACTTTCTGGCAGAGTTTAATCCTCTTGGTTTACCTTTACCCATGTTGAATTAATTGCTGTATATTAAAAAGTTTCAAAGGGTATCAAAGTTATACGTAGTAATTTCTTAACTTTTTATTTTTATTAAAGATGTTTTTTGAAAAACTCGCTCCTTGGAAAGAAGGCTGTGTAAGGCAGTGCTGCGAGGATGAAAAAGAGCGAGTTTTAGCCCTGGGTGCGGGCACGTGCCATCGGCGTGATGTGTCCACGTGACTAGAATATGTGGTCTCCGCTGAGCCATCAATAAATAGCCGCATCTACACATATCTAATTAACATGCAAATCTGAATTTTAGAAAAACAAAACAATCTACATGTATTTATATTAGGGAGTTTAAGAAATATCATCATTAAATCATGGCATCATCTTCTGATTATCATATACAGACATTGATTGCTCATTACTTGAAAGAGCACAATCTAAACAAAACATTACAATCACTGGAGTTAGAAGTTAATAGAAAGTTTACTTATGATTCAGTTGATGAATCATTATCCACAATTGTTAATGATAGAATAGACTTTATGAAATTGAAAGATCAAAAGAATGAAATTGAAGAATCTATTGAAACTAAGTTGTATACACCGAATCAACTTCAATTGATCAAATCTAAGAAACTTCAAATTCCTGGATGGACTGTTTTATCAAATATTACTAAAGATCAATTACAATTAGGTAATCTGAAATCATTGATTATTGATTCACATTTTTCACAATTGAAAATAAATAGTAAAGATTATAATTTATCATTTTTCGTTTCAAATGATAAGAATTTATATATTCATGATGTTGATACTAAAGAAAATATCTTACATTTATCAAATGTGTTAGGAAATGTTGCTGCAAAAATTATAATCAGTATTCCAAATTCTAATATTATTCTGTGCTGTGGGATGAATGGTTTACTTAATGTCTTTAGAATAAACTCATTAGATAATTCAAATTTTAAATTAGAAAAAATTAATCAAACACAGTTGCATCAAAGACTTATAACTTCAATGAAATATCTACAAATAAATGAAGATACTGGTTATATTTCTTCAATTGGTTGGGATTTTAAATTAGCTGTTCATAAAATTAAGTTTGATCATGATAATTTTACAATTGAAAAAATAGATGATTATAAATTAATGACTAATGGAAGTTGTATTGAAACTTTCTTAGATGAAGAATCGAGGTTGCCTTTAATACTAGTCGGCAGATTGGAAACATCAATGATTTCATTATTTACTCTTTCAGCAAATAGAGTTATAGAAATTTGTAAAATAGCCTTAAATGATTCTGAATTTTCAAGTCATTCATTTCAATCCATGAATATATTAAATTTAGGAAATCATTTGGTTACATTTGCTACAAATCATATTCCATATATGAGATTAGTTACTGTTCATGTTCCTAAATTGTCTGAGATTATAAATTTAAAATATGAACAATTAGATACTTCATTAACTCTTACTGATAAATTAGAAGAAATAGCTAAAAGTCATAAAAACGAGCAATTATTTCAATCAAGTACTCCAATTTTAAGAAATATAATTATTTCAAATTTGAATACAATGTCTCCACAAGATAAATTTTCAAGTGCCTTAATTTTAAATAGAGGTGTTGAAGATAAAGAAGGTATTTGGATATTTGGAGATGATGGTATTATACGTGGTCTTGATTTAAGTACTGGAGAAATTGTTGAAACTTTAGAAGCACATGATGGTCGTATTAAAACTGCATTTGTTAAAAAAAATGGAAGAGGACAAGAAGTTGTTGTTACATGTGGTGCTGTTGATAGATTGATTAAGATATGGGAAGACTAACTCTTGTATTAATCATTATTATAAATACTTTTAGGTAATATTCATTTTAGTTAATATATTCTACAAGAAATGATTTCATGATCATGATCGAATACTTTGTTAGTTTGTGTTCGGTGTGCACGTTAATTGAAGATATTGCCGAGACAAATGCCGATCGCTCCAAAGCACAACAAAAGAAGAACTCTGCTTCAACATTTTGTAAAACTAGTTCTCCCCAAACGGTTTGATTATTTATTACATCTTTTTTTATTCAAATAATTGATTAACTTCCTATTTTGCTACTAATGACTAACTCATCTTTTGATAATTTTGAAAATCCACCTTTACTAGATAATACTTCCTCAACTTCAATTGATCTCGTCACTTCTTCAGAATCTAATCAATCTCCTACATCAGCAGACACAGTTACACATATTACACAACACTACAATTCTTTTGATACTCAATTATTTGATGGTACATTAAGATCAGATTCATCTAGAGATACAAATATAAGCAATTCTGGTAGTGATTCAACTGGGTTTGATGATAATACTCCTGATACCTCAACTGGGCTTGGAAGTGGTTACAGAGAAGCTGAACATTCATTATCTCCTCCTAATTTAGAACCAAATTTTGAAATAGTTACTGATACAAGAATTCCAAGTTATATTGAATCTGGACCTGATGATGATGAAATATTATATACACCTGCTTTAAATCAAGATCTCTATATTTCTAATCAAGATGAAAATGAAAATGAAGGTAATCCTCAGACATCCATAATTAATGATGAACGCCCTTTTAGAACTAGAAACAGAAGTAATGCATTGATAACAATTGATTCCCAACCTTATGTGAATATAACTGAACCTCCATTATTAAACAGACTTTCATTATGGACAGTTTCCAATTCAAATCAGCAAGAAAATGAACCAATGGATTATGAGAGTGAAAGATTAGGAATTATATGCTCCTTGGAAGATCCGATGCATGCTATTGCAAACATCTCTAATGAAAGAAATAAACCTGGTGAATGGCACGATGCAGATTTAAGAACCCGTGAAAATAATTTAGAAATTTGGTATACAGATGAAGTGAAAGATCAACAGAAACAGTTAATTAAAGAGTTTTTATCTATGAATGAAAATCAAAAAATTGTTTTCCCACCACCGAATATCCCAAGAAATCAACTTGCACATACACATGCTGAAATGGTTGATCATTTTAATAGTTTAAGATTTATCAGTACTCCTGGCTCTAGAATAGAATTCCATAGACCTGGTAGTCAGCTATATAATCGTATCCTTAGTCATTATAATTTTATGGATAATATGCTTTTACCTACTCTTTTTAGTGGAACTTCTAATGTAACTGGTGAAGCTGATTATTGTTGGTATTATATTACAAATAGGCAATCTTATATTTACCATAATCTGAAAAGATATAGATATAGTTTATTGAATACAGCAGAACTGCGCTCGTATTCTTATCAACCAAGAGTAATAAGAATTAAATATAGACGATATGATAGACGTTATGCTGGTGTTTTCCAAGGTTTATGTCCTTATTGTCCCAGATTGAAAGTTGATGGTCCAATTGATCCTTTATTTTATGATTTAGATAATTTACAAAGAGAAGATCGTTATAATGATCATATGCTTAAGTACCATTTTCTTCGTGACAGTGGTGATGAAATCCCCCTTCCTTTATATTTTGAAGAGCATTATGATCTTTCAGGTGTTGTTAAAGAATTTAAAGTTGTTTGTCCACTTTGTAGAAATAGTTTGAACTGTGGTTATGGCTCAAGTTTATCTCCATTGGCTGAATACGTTGGGCATATGTTAGCTCATACTTGGAGAGGAATCGGAAATCAACATAGAGATGATTGGTTTAGACCAAGAGCCCAGAGAGAATAAGTTAGTCTTTTTGGTGGATTTTTTTTTTGTTATTTAATTGATGGTAGTTAACTCTGTTGCTTTGTCTTATTTACATTTACTCCTTTTCTTATTTACAATTATTTTTTTAAGTCATTTTTTTATTTTTTATTCAATATTTATATACACTTTATATTCTATTTAAAGGAATTTCAATACACACAAATTATTCAAGAATTAAAAAGTAACATCCTGAGGTAAAACATTAAATTTCCTACCATTTTCTCTTACACATTCATTTTTTACATCTCTCTTCAAACTTTTTCTCATATCAAAAGCATCAATTTCATCATCATTTTTCTTTTTATTAGGAACATAATCAGGACTACCATAATATCCTACAACCCTTCGATAAACAGAATATCCAAGCTTTTCATATAATGTAATAGCAGTTTTGTTATTACATTTAACAAACAAATCAATGAAATAAGTGAAATAAGGTTGTTCAGGTTCAGTATAATTTTCTAATGATTTACATAAAATTGAAGCTAAACCAATTCTTCTATAATTTGGATCAATTGTAACAGCAGATATATGAGCATGCCAATCTTTTTGTGTACCTTCTGTTTTAGCTAACATATATCCTGTAATTGTATCTTTTGCTGATGTTGATTTATAAAATAATGATGGCCATTCTATTAAATATTGTAAATAAAAATGAATATAGAAGTTTTCCGTTAATGGATCTAGATTGATTGGATTCAGTTCAAATAAATCTGTTGCTTGGACGGGTCTTATGGATGTCATTTTTAGAATATTATAAAGTTGATGGATATAGGTAACTGATCAAGAATCAAGATCAACACAATGAAGTAAAAACAATTAAAGATAATTTTGGATTTTGAAGTTGATTCATTTTGAACGCGAGAAATTACAATTTACAACTCCTACTTTTACTTAAATTACTGGATAATTTTCCAATAAATCAGAACGTAGTTAATTTAATATAATATAAACCAAAAAAAAAATATAAGAGAGAGTAAGACTAAGAAGAAAGGAAAACAGAATAAAAAAAGAAAAGACTATGGATTAGTAGAATACAGTTAATTTTGAATTAGCAATTAATGAAAGTAGAATTAAGCCCATTCAGGTGTTGAATTGTTATTGTTGTTATTGTAATTACCAGAATTGTTGTTATAATTACCTCTACCTCTGTTATTGTAGCCACCTCTGCCACCTCTGTAGTAACCTCTACCACCTCTACCACCTCTGCCTCTACCTCTGCCTCTACCTCTAAAACCACCACGTCTTAAAGAGGTTTGGCCAAATGTATCAATATTTAAATTCTTTTCATCAGACCATAATAATCTATCATTGTTTGATTCTTCAGTTGATGAGGAAATTGTATCGAAAAATGATGTTTTCTTATTATAGAAAATACCTGAATCATCAGTAGCAGATGTATTAGCTGATTTTTCTTCAGTTTCTTCTTCTTGTTTTTGGAATTGAGCATTATTAGACTCAAAATCAAATTCTGAATTGTAATCTGACATATGTTTTGGTTTTGGTCTATCTCCTCCTCTACGATTATTGTTGTAGAAATTATTGTTGTTTGAAGATTGACGTTGACGTTGTTGATTATGTTGTTGTTGGTGGTGTTGTTGTTGAGGTTGTGCTTGATAAACTGGTTGATCATCAGTAGCTGGAGTAGTAGTTGCTTCAGAGGTTGTTTCAGGAATGGATTTTTCAACTGGCTCTTTTTCAGCTTCAACTTCTTTCGCAGGTTCAGTTGTGGCAGCAGAAGTTGTAGATGATGTTTCTTCTTTAGTTGCAGAAACCTGTTCTGGGTCTTTTTGAGCTGCTGGAGCTTCTGTAGTTGGTTGTTGTTGTTGCTGCTGTTGAGGTTGTTGCTGAGGTTGTAAAGGAGGAGCAAATTGTTGTTGAGGGAAGCCAGGATTGAATAAAGATGGCATTTGAGGAATAGGAATTGGTTCAGGAATAACTTGTTCAGGAGGGCCTTCTAAAATATCTAAACTTTTAACATCAGGACCACTTAACATGATATGACCAAAGACTTCTGGATTTGGAAGAATGATTCTTGTTGGATCCAAAACTCTACCTTCAGTACCAAAAGCTCTAACATTTTTTAAAGAAATTGTACCTTTAGAACCATCGATGTTTTCTAAAATACCAACATAACTAATGAAATAAAGGGGAAATAGTTAGTAAGAAATTCAATTTGAAAAAAAAAAAAGATTAAAAGTGAACGAGGAATGCAGTTGCCACTTGAAGAGAGATAGTAAGACATACCGAATGTCCGATTGAGACACCAAGGAGATAGTTTTTCCTATGAATTCAGTCATTGTTTCTGCTGATTATAAGAACCACTGTGTTTGCACTAGAAAGCAAGCTAAAGAGTAAGAAATACGTATAAAACAACCAAAAACGAAATTTGAAAACTCGACGTTAAAGAAGTTTGAAGAAATCGCTCCTTAAAATAATTTCAATTTCAGCGGCTTTTTTGATGTTATAACTTATAGTGGTTAATGGTACATTTAGTTGGTCAATATACAGAGAAATACAAAACAGAAAGAGAGTTAAATAGTTTGTTATCTAATTTGAATGGTAACAAAAAAAAAAGAGCCAGCTTATGTATCTACCATCTACCAGCAGAACCATTAGTATCTCCATATGTAGTACGACCTCCAGAAATATCATCATATCCTCCACCATTAGTATTAGCATAAGAAGAAACATTTCCATACGCAGATTGACCTGGAAGATTTCCATTTGGTCCAGCTGCAGCATTTTGTGGTTTCTCTAATTTCTCTAATTCAAAAACAACATTTGCAATCTTTTTCTGTAATTCAGTACAACCTTTTGAAAAAACTTCATTTGGTTTTAAAGAACCTGTTGTTTCAACATTAAAATAGAATTTATTTGGTTTAGCATTATAATCAAGTCTTTCACCAGGAATTGGAGCTTCTTCCCAATCACGATTAGCAGATTTTGGCCATTCAGCTTCAACATCTTCTTCATACCAATAATCTGTATCTTTTAATTTATTATATGGATCATATTCAAAGCCAATAGCTGCACATGGAGACCATTTAGCATGTTCTTTTGCAATACCTTTTTTAGCAACACATTTTAAATGAAGTTGTTGATGTTTCTTTAATTTACATAATAAAACACCTTTCCTTTGTGGATCTCTAATAACTGCTGAACCTAAGTTTAAACCTATATTTGGAGAGGTTATAATTAAATGACTTGAGTAGACATTCATAGTTTCTTCAGTTTCACAATTTGCCTTTAATTCTAAAGTAACGGAACATTTTTCACAATGGTCTTCACAAGTACAATCTCTTGTATATTTTAATTGGTCTATATCCTCACTTTCCAAAGGCACTAGACCTAATCTATGTGTTATGAATTCATCTGCTAAGACACTTGTATTGACTGTAATTTCAACTAAATCAATAGCTAAAGTTGGAATTTCTGCTAACATTGTTCTTCTTAAAGAATTTGCAAGAGCTAAATCCACGTCACTCAGGATAAAGTCGACGTCGTCTTTTGAAGTTTCTCTAATAGTGATCTGTGGCTCTCTAGCTGTAGACATGGTTGTGATGACCCTATATATTTAAGTTGACAAAGGATGGTAAAAAGAGAGTATCTGGTTGATGTTCACTGAATAATCAACAACTTTCTCTTCTCTTCAAACAATTTTCCAAATTAGATGGTGCACGGGTGGCGAGGAGTTGATTCATTTCATTAAGCTTAAGAGCTGTACGATAATCAGGTAAACTCTACCACTCCTCTAGCAGAACAACACAAGATCCACCACATAATGTCAAAGCTAGATGTCTATATTCCTGACTTGAGATTCGAACAAGGCTTTCTCTCAAAACTAAACTCAAATGCCTCCATCGCTCACAAGCAAAAGATAGCTAAACATAAGAAGAAATATGGTAAAGCTTCAATATCTACTACTCAAGAAAATCAATTACCTCCAATTACAAATTCAGTCATTATATATACTATTATCAAAGATCAAGTCATCATGCAACTTATCCAAGGTTTTGCTATGGCTGTGGCTTTAATGTTGGTTAAACCTCTCCTTGGTTATGTCTTTAAAGCTGGTAGAAGTACAGGACAAGGTCTTGTTAATGGTATTAGAGCAGTTGGTCTTTCTTTATTTCCAACTACTCATACCAATTTATATTAGAAATATATCATTTTTTTGTTTTGATTTTACGATTACGCCTGTGTTATAGTTTATTATTATTATTATTATTAGTTTTTTTTCATTTATAAGTTTTAAATCTAATTAATTAATGTTTTGCATTCCATTTACAACATTCTTCAAATGTAACTAAATTACCCCCAAATATATCTAATGCACTTCCATATGTCAAATCAACTTTTCCTTTACTTAATTTATCAACCAATTTTAAATCTTCAATTGATTTAGCTCCACCAGCATAAACAACTGGAATTGTAGACCATTCACTTAATTTAATAACTAATTCTTCATCAATACCATTACATAATCCTTCAACATCTGCTGCATGCACTAAAAATTCAGAACAATATTTCTCAAATAATTCAAATAATTCTTTATTTAAATATGTACTAGTTAATGTTTGCCATTTATTCATAGCAACAATCCATTGAATTTCTTTTGTAGTTTCATTAATCTTCTTACGACAACTTAAATCAACAACTAGTTTATCTTTTCCAATTTCATTACTTAATTTAATTAGTCTATCTAGACTGAATTCACCATTTGGAAATAACCATGATGTAATAATAACTTTTGAAGCACCTTGATCAATCCAATATTTAGCATTTGAATCATTTATACCTCCACCAATTTGTAAATTATTAGGCCAAGTTTTCAAAGCATCTAAAGCAGCATTATCATTGGCTTCTAATGATCCCAATTTGATAACATGAGTTCCCTTAATTGAATTTTCTTTATATAAATTAGCATAATATGAAGATGGTTTTGTACTTATAAAATTTGTAGAAACTGATTTATTTTGTAAGTCTTCTTTATCATCTTTCTTCAAAGTTCCACCAACAATTTGTTTCACCTGACCACCATGAATATCAATGCAACCTATATATCTTGTCATTATGTTATAACACTTCTCGATATTGGTTCAAAAGTATTGATTTCTATGGAGAAGTCTCCGAAAAACACTGAATTCGAATTTTGGAAATCAGTGGGCGGCTTTTATTTTTATTTTTTTTATTTTTTTTTTTTAATCTTTATTTATTTTCTACATTTTTATATGTTTTTCAAACATATATCAACATCCAACTTAATAATAATAATTTAAAAAAAAACAATATAGAATGGCTCCTCAAGTTGTTAAATTTGTGGATAAATATAATCCAAAAAATGTCACTATAACAAAAGAAGATAAAAAGTTATCAAGAAGTGCAAAACCTATATCTTTAGAAGAATTAAGAAAAAAAAGAAAATTAGCTGAACAAAATCAATTAAAACAAGCAAAAACAAAAGAAGATGAAGATGATATAAAAAATGATTTAGCATTAGATAGACTTCTTTCTGAATCACATATTTTATCAAATACAAAAAATAATACTTATTCAGGTGCTGAACTTACTTTAAAAACTTTAGATCATGATAATCCAATAGGTAATGCAAGAGTAAGAACTTTACAATCTAGAATGAAAGGAATATCTTCAGTTAATGGTAACAATGGTGGTGGTCCTTCAAAATTGGAGAATATGCCAATGAATATGAGAAAGGGAATGATTAAAGCTAGACAAAATAGAATTTCTAAATATGAAAAAGAAGCAAAAGAAGCTGGTATTGTTTTATCAAAAACTAAGAAAGGGGACTTTAGAAATCTATTTGATAATGGTGCTACATCTGTTACAGATCGTCTTGGAACAAGTATTAAGAAAACAACTAGAGTTAGAGATAGAGGTTTGAAAATTAGTTCTGTTGGTAGATCAACTAGAAATGGTTTAATTATCTCTAAAAGTGAAGCTGCTAAAATGACTTCTTCAAGTGACAGTCGAGGTAAAAAAGGTAAAGGAAAAGGAAGAAGAGGAAAGTATTAATTTAAAATAGATTTAATAATAATTGTATATTACATTTTTCTAAAAGTTTCCATTTAATAAATATTGAAATTGAGAGACACACAAAAGAAAAAAATGAAGAAAAGACGAAACATACAGTAGATACAAAAGAAATAGTAAACCTAAAAGACCTAAAAGTATATAAAAAAAATTAATCGTCGAATTCTAATCTAGCTTCTCTTAATTTAGTAATTCTATTCACTAAGGAAGTTAGTTCTAATCTATCAGCCATCTTTCCAGCAGCAGCTAATGCTCTATCAGCCCTTAATTTTTCAGCTAAATAATAAGCATCTGATAAATTTGAATCGCTACAAGATTGAGCAAATTGTTTTAAAATTGAAGCATCATATTTAATACTAAACTCAGTTAATCTTTCTTCTGCTGTTTCATCAATAACATCATCATTAGCAATAGCATCATTTAATAATTCTGATAATATAATATATCTAACTAATTCTTCTTCTGGATCATCTTGTTCTCCTTCTTCTTCTTCGTCATCTTCATCATCTTCATCTTTATCATTATTTTCTTCAGGATCATCATAATCATCATTAGTCTTCTTCTTTTTCTTCTTATTCTTTTCTTTTGGAGCTGAAACAGGCAATCTAACAGGCATTTCTGCAGGTAAAGCTAATGGGAAAGATGGATAATCAGAACCTCTAACAACAACAAAATTAAATTGGTCTCTAAATAATCCCAATGGCCATGTATTAACATTATCACCAGCAGCTATTTTTTTAACACCTTCTGAAGTATTTAAAATTGGAACCCATGTAGCTTGTAATGGATCTCTCCATCTAGATAACACAAGTAAATAATTATCTTGACCAATTACACAAGGATCACCATCAGATGAGAAAAACAAACCTTTGATTGGATGTTTACTATTTAATGAAGTTAATTGAACTGGTAAATATTCATTTCTTTGGAAATATCTTCCTTCCAAATCTTGTATATTGAAACTAAAACTTGATGATGATGTTAAAATAATTGTAAATAAATATTTTTCACTACTAACACAAGCAACAACTGGAGCCATTCTTTCAATTCTCTCAAGTCTACCAAAAAGACTATATCTTCTAACAAAACCAGATGATGTACAAACAAAAATGGATTGTTTACTTAATGAAACTGTTGAAATAAATTCATGACGTTGTAATGGAATACTTCTTTCCCAATTTTGTCTTTGATCATGAGATTTATACATTATAGTTGTTGATTCTTTTGAATTTTTTTTACCACTTGCTGATAATAATATTCCTTCATCGTTCATTGAAGCTAAATCTAATTGATTAAAATCTCTAAAATGATATTCTCTATGTAAACTTCTATCAAAAAATGAAACTGTAATTGTGTTATAACCATCTTGTGTAACTGTCCATGCATACCCTATTGGTGTTATTGTTAAATATCTTCTATTACCATTCCAAGGAGTTGAACCAGCTGAAAAAGGTTCTAGTTTATATTGAGAAACACTTAAAGATGATGATGAAATAAAAGAGGTTTTCGGCCTTTTAGAAATAGTTGTTGCTGAAGCTTGTGGTGCCTGTCTTTTCTTATCAATGTAACCTTGTCCATCATCATCAACTATAAAATCATCTTCTCCATCGCCAAATAATCCAGTGATATCTTCATCATCATTATCAGAAATTCCAAGATCTTCACCTTCATCTTCACTTTCATTATATGGTTTCTTTTCTTTAGTTGTAGAATTAATTTTCTTATTTTCTGTTTCTTGTTCTTCATCTGATGAATCTTCTGATGCTGCATCATCTATAAAAGCATTTTTTTCTTTAGCAACAACTGAATTAAACTTCATAACATGACCAGAATCAGATCCAACAATTATTTGATATTCACTTGTATCCATTTTACCCCATGATAGTGAAGTTGGAGTTTTAGGAAGATTAAAAGATTTAATTGATTTTTGTGATTTTGTTTCCCATATAATTAATTTATTATCTAAACTAACAGAAGCTAAATGTTTACCATCTGGAGACCATTTTAAAGCAACAATAGGTTTATCATGTTGATATGTACCTCTAAATCCAAAATACATTTTATCAAAATCATTTCTATTATAAACTTGAATAGTTTTTGATTTAGTTGGAATAGCTAATAAATCACCATTTGGATGCCAATCAGGTTTAGTTGTAGAAAATTTTAAAGTATCAGAAATTGATGGTGTTTTGGTTGTTGTTGTTGCTGTTAAAACTTCATCTAAATCTAAATCAAGGTCCATACTATCTAAATCATCATCATCGTCATCATCAATTGACTTTTTATCAACAATTAAACCCTTAAAAGTATGTAACTTGGAAGGTTCAGTGGAAGAATATGAATAAACAATAAGATCTCCACTTGCTAATGAAACTGTAGCTAAATCACCGACATTGTTATATGAAATTGAAGTAATTTTATCATTTAAATTTAAAGTTTTGACAAATGATGTATCATCTAAATTTATTAATTTTAATTCACCATCAGATCCACCACATAAAACTTGTGAACCACCATGAGTAAAAACTGCATCTGAAAATGATAATGGAGATCTAGCCAAAATTGATAAAAGTTTTTGATTTTTTAAATCATAATAACCACATTCACCTGATTTGGAAGTGATGACTGCTTTCTTTGATGAATTTATTTCAAATGAGGCAATATTAGATAAAACATCTAAAGTTTCTGGGATGTCCTGTGGTTCTTTTAAATTAAATATTTTCAAAACATCATTAGCTGTTGAACAAACATATAAGATATCTCCTTCTGGTGAATGTCTAACATATGTTCTTCCACCAGACATAAACACTTCATCGACATTATCTTCGATAGACATATTTGTTTAGTTTAGTTGATTATCTGTAGGTATATAAGCAACAAAACATGTACACAGAACACGAAAATGGTTTCTGAAGAGTAACGCGTTAACTTCAAACTGGAAATTGCGTCGATTTCTCGCTCTGCGTCGATGCAAGCCGCTCGTCGTCTCAAAAAAATATTTTTATTTTATTTTCAAAAATTTTCAATTGTGTTTGAAAAATCCTAGATTCCTAAGATAAACAAGTTATCAAACTAAGTTTTCCTTCTTCAATTATATAAATATAATAATGGCTGGAGATTCATTTTTTACAGATCCTTCCAAAAAGAAAAGAAGATCTAATAATAATAGACAAACATCCACAGTTCAAAAAAATCTTAAAAAGAGGAAGATACAAGAAACTAGCAACAACAACAACAACAATGATAATGATGATAATGAAAGTGTAAGTGATATCGATGAAGAAGAAGTTGCAAGTGATATATTTGATAGTGATTCTGATAAACAAGAAGATGGTGAAGATGTCGATGAAGATGATGATGAAGAAGAATATAAAACTGAATCCGCTGCTGATAAACGTCGTAGATTAGCTAAACAATATCTTGAAAATTTACAACAAGAAACTGAAACATATGAATTTGATGCTAAAGATTTAGATAATGATATTATAGCTTCAAGATTACAAAAGGATGTTGCTGAACAAAAAGGTTATATTTATAAATTTATTGGTGAAAAACTACTTATAAGTGAAGCAAAGCCAAAATTAAATAGAATGCAAGCAACAGGTATATCTGGTTTATCAGTTAGATATCCTAATGTTTTTACAATTTCAAAAGATATGCAACTAAGTAAATGGGATATAACTAATGCAGAATCAAAACCTAAAAGAACTAAATACACTCAAGGTGGAGCTAATCATGTTAAAGTTTTAAAAGATCAAATAAATAATGGACATTGTGATGAAATATATGCAGTGGCAGCAAGTCCGGATGGAAAATATGTTGTTACTGGTGGTAAAGATAAAAGAATAATAGTTTGGTCAAGTGAAAACCTAGCATGTATTAAAGTTATTGAAACTAGAGATAGAAAAGGTGAAGTTTTAGGTTTAACTTTCAGAAGAGGTTCAGATCAATTATATGCATCTTGTGCAGATTTAAAAATAAGAACATATAGTATTAATCAATTAGCTCAATTGGAAATTTTATATGGTCATCAAGATTTGGTTGTTGATATTTCTGCTTTAGGGCAAGAAAGATGTGTTACTGTTGGTAGTAGAGATAGAACTGCTATGCTTTGGAAAGTTGCTGAAGAATCTAGATTAACATTTAGAGGTGGTGATTCTACTGAAAAGAAACATAAGAAGAAGAAAACAAAGAAACTGGATAGTGAAGAAAACAAAGAGGAAAAAGATGATGAAGAAAGAGAACCATTGTTTTTTGCTGAAGGTAGTATTGATTGTGTTTCTATGTTAGATGACTCTCATTTTGTTACAGGTTCAGACAATGGTAATATATCATTATGGTCATTAGCTAAAAAGAAGCCTCTATTTACTGAAAGACAAGCACATGGAATTCAACCTCAACAAACATCATCAAAATCATCTGCTGAATCAGATGAATCGATTGCTACATTTCAAATTCCACAAGCTCAACCATATTGGATTACAACAATATATGCAGTTCCATTCTCAGATATATTTATCAGTGGTTCTTGGAATGGTTCATTAAAGGTTTGGAAATTAGAGAAAGAATTAAGAAGTTTTAAATTATTAGGTGAATTACCTAATGCTAGAGGTATTGTTACTAAAATTGATTGTTATGAAGATGAAGAAAATTCAAATTTAAGAATCTTTGCTGCTTTATCTAAAGAACATAGATTAGGTAGATGGATTAAAGCTCCTGAAGGTTCACGTAATGCATTATATTCTTGTAATATAGATTTACAGGGCTAATTTAAAATACATATAGATCATATAATTATCGTTTTTGCAATTTTTATATACTTTTCTCATACTGCATAGTTAATTTTTAATAAATATTTGATGTACATTATTAATACTATTGGTAGTAAGTAATATAGATAGAAAACTAAATTTTATAAATATACTTCAAAATTGTAGAGTACATAAAGAGAGTTTGAGAATGAAAAAAAGAATTCCATGATAAATAGATTCCACAAAGAAAGAAAAGCAAAATACATACAGAAACTAAGATATAAAAGATAAAAAGCTAAAAAAGAAAAATCTAGTAGAGGTTAAGACAAGCACACAAACAAAAAGGACTGGGGCAAATGATTTGATAAGAAAATAAAGAGAATATAGAGATTAAAAAAGAAATCCAAACGTTAGAAAATGATCATTTATCTCTTGAAATTGAGTTGATAATATAAAATATGAAATAATATAAGATACCTAATAGCTCGTAGAACTTCGAAAACTAAAAGAAAATAAATTGTGGTTGCTTCATTTAGACTAACACACATATAAGTGATAATTAAAAGGGAAAGGAAAGATTGGTAAGACAAAAAGACAATAAAAGGGTGACGATAGAAATACAAAAACTTCTTCTTAATTCAGAATGGAAATTAATTATTAGCAGGGTTGAAACAAAATCTAGATTAAAGCAGCAAAGACTAATCCAGTAATACCAATAGTTAATCCATTAACTGAAGAAAGTATATGGCCACCAGCAGCAACAGAGACGGATGTGTTAGATTCTGATGAATTAGAAACAGCAGATGATCCTTGAGATGAACCAGCTGTTTTAGATGTACTTGAATAAGTTTTTGATTTTGAAGTAGCTGTATTGGAAGTAGTTGTTGCAGAATCAAGATAGTATGAATTTGCTTCGCCAGTAGAGTAGTAACCATAATAGGATGAATATTTTCCTGATGAGCCAGAGGAGCTAGATGCAATTGCTAACAGACCATTTGCAGATGATAATTTAGAAGATGTCTTTGAAACTTTGGAAGTTGAACTTGAAGATTTATCACTACTTGAAGAACTTGTAGTAGATGATGAAGCATGTTCAGAAGATGATGAGTATTCACTAGAAGAAGCTGTTGTAGTAGTCAATGCTTCTTTATATTTACTTTCAGCTTCAACTGAAGCAACTGATGCTGATAAAATTGAAGTGTAATCAGCGCTTGAAACTGTTGTTGAAGCATTAGATACACCAGCAGTAATAGTAACAGTGACTGTATAAGAGTATGTTGTTGTCTCCTCAGCTAGAGCAAAAGATGATAATAAAGTAATTAATGTTAATTTGTTAAAGAGCATAGGTAAGGTATTCGCAATCTATTGTAAAAGTTGAACTTTTGAAGTTGGATAATCAAGGTCAGAATAATAATAAGAGGAGTTGGTCTATTGTTTAGTTTTAGAAAATATTGAAGTTGTGAATGAATTAGTTCATCAAAAAGAGCAAGTTTAGTTTGTTAACAATTTAGAAGTTGTTGAGTTGTACATTTTGAAAAAAAGTTGATTAAATTAATTAAAGCTTAAGAGAGTGACTAAGGTTGAGTTAAACAAGAATTTGTTTAGAAAGAGAATTAAAATTGGGTATAAATATTAAATATAGATATCTGTACTATATATGGAAACAAGGGATTTTAAGGGTCAAGTCAATTAAACCAATTAAAGAAAGAAGGGTTTGAAAATTTTGGACTTAATATATATTGGCAGCAAACTAAAATCGAAATATATAGGGATTTCCATTGATTAAATATATTAGTATTATATCATCAACAATTAATATCGAATATTTATTATATATCCTTGAATTCTATTCGCTGATAGATAAATTCGAGTTTTTGTTTGCCTAATTGGGAAATATTGATATTCGATCCGGTTCTTTGTAACGGTGTACGTGGAGTATTCCCATTCAAAACGTATATGTATATGGGCTATTATTACTATTTTTGGTTCTCAACAGAAATTATAAATTGATCAGAAATCATATATATAGATTGATGGTAACTATATATATCCTATAATTACCATCCATCTATCTTCCAAATTAATATATGTTAATCACAAATTCACAAAATTTTATTCATGATATGAATTTCGTCTGCCCAGATCCGAGTTTGGCTCAAATCTCGGACTGATCACCATTTGGCATTTTTTATTTATATAGAGCGGGAGCTGTTCCATAAACTGAGCCGCATGGGAGCAAAACATTTTTATCATGATCATGATTCATGAAATGCAAATGCAATATTACAATTAATAAATATTTACAATTAATAATTGAAATTAAATATTATAATAAGAAAACTTAATAAAAATCTTGATAAAAACTTTTCTTAAATTCTAAAAAGACTCTTAAACAAGCTATCGATAAAGAAAAAAAATCGAGTAAAAGAGAAAATAAAGATAAATGTAAGAGTAAATTATATATTCAATCTAAAGTCTACATCCTCTATACTCACACTTCATATAGTTTAACGTTTGAAATGCCTACCAGGTATTGAGAATTTAAACTTGACTAAGAAGATGAGTTATAGTTGAGGAAAGAGCTATTCGTGATACCTCAAATAAAAGAATTATTCAAATCAACAACTACACTTATAAAAGGAATGACCCAGAAGCTAGCACACAACCAGCCATGAAAGATTAACGAAAAATCAACCTTATCATAAATCATCAAAGATAAATTTAAGTAATAATGCATTCCAATTTTCCAAGTTACCGATTCTATCATCAAAAAATCATGTAAAAAGAACCATACGAAAAAAACTTAGCACCCTTCCTGTTAGGATTACCAACACTTAAAAACATAATGATAATCAACGAGCTATGTTCCTCATTATACATGAATTATGCGTACATGTACATGTATATGGTACCATGATACATGTATATTAAAAATTTATGTAAAAAAAATTAAGTTCATCAATAGCAATCATCATCAAACCATGTAAATTAATAATTCTTCTAAAAATTAAAGATCGGGATTGTAAGCAAACTTTTGACTATATAAATTCGATCAATATATCGTATAAATAATTATTAATATTGTATAATTTGTATTCGATCCACTATAACTTTCAAGCTAGAATTTCCCACCGTACGTAAGGTTCATTTAACAATTAAATTTTCAAGAAAAAGAAATTAATATTTTATATCGATTGAATTCGATTCATGCATGATCGATGGATTAATTATAATTTAATTCTGAATTTCTGATAGAATATGATATGAATCTCAAATTCAGTATATAGATATGCCATATATGGTAATAATTAAGCACATGTACCTGAAAGCACTAAAAGTATAATTCTTCCACGTGCTATGAGTATAAAATTATATTATAATTTATATTATATAGTATATATATCTGTCACGTGCCAGATCTAGTTTTATATATAATATATATATTGGAAATTGGGATTGAAGAAGACTCGATCATGAATTAAGTCCATATAATCAATTTAAAACTTAAAAGTTAAAAATCATAATTTAATTATCAAAAAATTTGTCATATATATAATATACTAATTCGTTAAGTTGAATAGACGGCCCTGCTTTCTTTTTTTTCACAATTGAGTAGACAGCTATAACCATAGTTAATCCGTATACGTCTTAATTTATTAGAGGATATCCAATTAAAAGTTATAATTATAACAGTACGTATAATTTTATATCAAGGATAAATTTAAATTATTTAATACGATCGAAAGGATAGACGGTGGAGGGATCGCTTACGTAAGTTACGTAGTTGGTTCTGTATAATTAAATCAGCCAATCACAGTCTTAAGAGCGGTATTCCCCTGAATCTGAGTGACCCCTTAATTATCTATAGCAAAATATTCTTCGATCGTTACGTTGTAGTTAGTTAGCATAAGTTGTTGAACTCTACAATCTCTGTATACAGTGTATATATATAGGTTATAATATTGATAAACTAGAAATATAGAAACAAGAATACCGAGAGAGAACTATAAAAAGGAATTACGTACTGAAATGGAAATTTAGAAAGGCCAATGAAACGGCGAGCTGAACAATCGTAAACATTGCAGGCTGAGTGTAGGTGAAATCCCGAAGTGCCTGGCGCAATTACGTCAGCGGTCGGGCGCTGCTTACGCAACCGGGCGTTCTCCCGTGGGAAAGTGTGTTTTGCGTGCGGTGCAGCTAGCGGGAGAGACCCGGTGGCAGACCGTGGCACGGGGGTCGGGGGGAATCGAGATCTGAGCGACGCAACATGGTGAACAATCGCCAAATCTCAGCACAATTTAAGAAAAGAAATTAATAAGAAAATAAATTAATTTTTATTCAATTCGATTTCCTCAATTTAACTGCTTTATATTGTTCAACATCCCCCTTTTCTTTATCCTCCTATTCAACTTACACATTATCTCTTGCTCCCCTGCTTCTTCTTCTTCCGCTTCACAACCTACTTCTATATATACCTACTTCTTCACACTTCTTAGTCCTATATATATCACTATCAACTATATCATCTATCTATATTCTCAACCTCAACTAATTCAAACTTCTAGCCAAAAGAAAAGAAACAACAACCTCAGACATATTTCATATTCAGCCTTCAACAACAACAAATATAGCCCATATAACTCTCCATTTACCTTACATATATACCCACACTTTATAGCTGCTATTCTATCATCTGCTGTTACTACTATATACTACTCTCTTTTTATTATTTGAACAAAAAAACAACCATGGATATTTACCAACTACAAGACCCTGAAGGAAAAAAAAATTTACCACCTCTCTCACGTATCATGCCTGATCAACATCAAGTTCAAAATCATCAGCAACACCTTCATCAACATATCCATGCTGATTCACCTGGTAGTTCTCCAAGTATCAAATCCGAGAAACTAGAGACCACCACTTCTCAATTACAGCAACAAGAACAAGAACAACAACAAGTCCAAGTTCAACAACAACAAATTCAGCAACAACAACAACAAGTTCAAAATCAACATCATCAACAACAACAAATGTTACAACAACAACATATTGCTCAATATCCTCCTCAAATGTCTTATCAATCATATCAACAAGTTGGCCTTCAAAATGTTCAAATGGGTCCCCCACAATACGCTCAACAATATCCTCAACAGTATATAATGCAACCTATGCCCCAATTAACTCAAATTCCACCCCCACCACCTCCTCCAAATGTTGATTCTGCTCAGTTATTTGGTAAATGTACTTGTAAACAAGAAGGTAATAGAATTCCAAGACCAAGAAATGCTTTTATTCTTTTCAGACAAAAACATCATCAAGCTTTATTAGAAGAAGATAATGTTATTAGAACAAATCCTGATGTTTCTAGAGAATTAGGTCGTCGTTGGAAAAACTTATCTCAAGAAGATAAAGATTATTGGAATAAGCAAGCTGCAGAAGAAAAGAAAAGACACGCTGAGAAATATCCTGGTTACAAATACACTCCAAGAAGAAATAATAAGAAAAATTGTCCTCACTGTACTGCTAAACAAGCTATTAAAGATCATAATTTAGCTTTACAACAATATGCTGCTCAATATCCAAATCAAGCTTATCTGTATGGTTTACAAACTGCTGTTCCAAGCCAATATTATCCTCAAGTTGCAGTTGTTGGTTCTCAACAAACTAATTCTTCTACTACCCATTCAACTATGATTTCACAACAACCAGTTCAAGTTCAACAAACATCACAACAACAACAAGAAGCTTATTATCAACAAGTTCAAGCACAACAGCAACAACAAGTTCAACCAACTCAACAACAACAGCAATATAAAAGTGAAGATTTATACCCTTCATTAACTTCACAAACTTACTCTTCAAATGTTTCTGCTTCTACTGCTACTTCTGTTGGTATGTCTATGAATTCAAATAGTGTTAAACAATCTAATTCTCCAAACTTAGGCCAACAACAAGTTTCTGCTCCAACTACAGATCAATCACAATATATTCCATATTATCAACAAGTTACTGGTAGTGCTTCCCCAAGTTTAAGATATGCTACTACATCACAACAATCTACCCATGGATCTCAAGGCCAACAAACTCCAACTCAGCAACAAGTTTCTCAACCTCAAGCTCAAAGTATGTATTTACAAGTTGATCCATCTCAATTATACTCTTCAGTTGGTAGACCTTCTTCTACCACTGGTCAATCTTCTCAACAACAACAACAACAACAACAACAACAATTACACCAACAACAGCAACAACAAGGTTCTTATTTAAGTCCTGCTTTATATGGTTATGATTTTCAACAACCTCAACAAACCACTCAAAATCAATCAGGCTTACCATCTATTCAGAATTTGTCTTTACCTCCATTAAATGGTTCTCAAAAGAATAATTAATTCAGTTAATTTTTTAATAATATCTTAACTTTCATTTTACTTGTTAAATGTTTTTACACTCTTTTGATTACAACTATTACAATTTAGCTTTTTTTCTTTAAATATTTTTATTATCTTTCCATTTTACAACTTGTTGAATTAGAAACATTTTGTTTGCAGTTTATTTTATCTTATTATATTAGTTTCTGTCTTTTTTTTTACTTTTTCCTTCTTCCATTCTCCTTTTTTTTCTTAACTTTTCTTAACCTTTTTCAATTATAGATATCTGTATTTTTATCGCTTTTATTTGATTTCTTGAACTATCGTTGCTACCTGTTACTATTCAATTATCCTAACATCTTCTAGTTAGGATGTACTTTTCATTCAATAAATATGATTTAATATTTATTGCTTTTCACTCATTTTCTTTTACTTTTTTATCATTGTCTTATGCCACTCATTTTCCATTATTCCAACTTTTATATGCACTTTGGTTAAAAATATTTCACCTTATCTCATTCATATAAGTACAACATTTTTTTATACAATTTATTATCTTTGCCTTTCTTTTAGTTTCTAGATTATTTTTTTTTTTTTCTTCATTTTATCTTTTTGTTACTGTTTTCTTTTAAATTTATATCTTCTTATTTTTTATCTTTAAATTGTTTTGATATGATTTTAAAATCATATTTTACAAATTTTTTTATATTTTTTATATTCTTAATTAATTCTTTAATTCACCATTTTTTTTCATTTTAATTTTAATCTTAATTTAATTATCTTTACATATATTTTAAAGTAATTACTTTTTTCTTGTTGTATTGCTAATTATTTTATGCTGTTTGTTTCTTTTTTATATTTTCACTTTTACTTATACATGTATAAAAACTAATCTTTATCATTTTCTATATAAAGGTTTTGTATTAATTAATTAAATCACTTATATTTTTAGTTTCTTTTTAAAAAATGGTTAACGTTATAACCTCTCGAAGCAGGTGATCAGGTCACATGACTTCCTAGCTGCAGAGCCGACGAGCCGATATGGTATGCAAGATCTGGGGTATTAATTGTGAGTCATGCTGCTCATGTATATATTTGCAGAATACCGCGGATAATTAATCCGCGTATATAGACTGACCGGAATAATTATTTTGTTGACTCCTCTTGGGCTCGATCGATCGAGTCTTAAGACTCTTATAATATTGTCTTGATAGAGTTTTGAGTCTCTTGACTGAAGGATGTCGGATTGATTGAATTTACACATTATATTGTATATAGGTTACTTGTTAGACCACAATATAGACATATGCTACGAACTTATACGATATGTATTCTTATAATTAATATAATTAATATATAATATTAATATAATTAATATATGCATGTAAATTTCTTTTTTCTGTCTTCACGTGAATCAGCCACAGATTAATTAACAGCGCGCCACATATTATTCAATTTAATTTTTTTATTTAAGCTTAATTTTTTTTTGACCGATGGAAATTGAAAATACATGTACATATAAATATATTTGACCATTTTTCCATCAAAAGATCACAAGATTTATTTTGATTTATTAACAATATAGCTAGTGATTTAACAAAAGAAAATAATTAGAATATATAAGTGAACTCATTTACTAATATCCAAATAATAGTTCTTACATTCCATTCTCTAGTTGAAAATTGAAATAGTGCAAAATAAATACAATACAACATGTCTGGTGAACAATCAACTTCACCAAAAATTGAGTCTTATAGAGAATCAGAAGGTTATGTTTCCAGTACGGGTGCCTCCATTCAATCTAACGAACATTCAGTCGTTAAAAGGGTTTTACATTCTTTTGAAAGAGTAGAACCTGATTTATCTGGTTATGATTTAAATTCCATGACTGATGAAGAAAGAAAGCATGTTATTCTAGCCAATCAACCATTAGATAAAGCATTTAATGGTCGTATACTTCAAATGATTGCAATTGGTGGTGTATGTATTTTTTTAACAAGAAAAAGAAAATTAAAAAAAACATTAAAATAATTTTATACTAACATATAATTAATTTAAACCTCCTCTATTTAGACCATTGGATCTGGTTTACTAATTGGTATGGGATATTCCTTGTCAAGTGGTCCAGGAGCATTGATAGTTGGATATTCAATAATATCAGTTGCTATTTACTGTGTTATTCAAGCAGCTGCAGAATTGTCTGTTGCTTATCCTGTTAGTGGTTCATTTGCTTCTCATATTTCTAGATTTTTAGAGCCAACTTTAGGTTTCACCATTTCAACAAATTATGGTTTAGCTTGGTTGATTTCATTTCCTTCTGAATTGATTGGTATTGCAATGACTATTCGTTATTGGAATACTTCAATTGATGCTGCTGTTTGGATTGCAATCTTTTATACTTTTATTATGGCATTAAATTTATTAGGAGTGAGATATTATGGTGAAACTGAATTTCTTCTTTCTTTAATTAAAGTCGTTGCTATTATAATTTTCATTATTATAGGTATAGTGGTTATTTGTGGTGGTGGTCCAGGTAATACTGAAGGTTATATTGGAACCAAATATTGGAATGATCCAGGTTCTTTCGCCACTCCAGTTTTTAAATCAATTTGTAATACATTTATTTCAGCTGCTTTTACTTTTGGTGGTGCTGAATTGGTTGTTTTGGCTGCTGCAGAAACTAAAGATGTTTCTTCTGTTTCTAGAGCTACTAAACAAGTTTTTTGGAGATTAGCTATCTTTTATATTTCAACTGCAGTTGTTATTGGTTGTCTTGTTCCATACACTGATGAACGTTTACTAAATGGTAATTCTTCTGAAGATATTACTGCTTCTCCTTTCGTTATTGCTTTATCAAATACAGGTACTTCTTTTTCAAATAATGTTTCTCATTTCATGAATGCGGTCATTTTAGTTGCTGTTACTTCAGTTTGTAACTCTTGTGTCTATGCAGCTTCAAGAGTTTTCCAATCATTAGGTGCTACTGGTGAATTACCAAAAGTTTTTGGATATATTGATAAAAGAGGTAGACCATTAGCAGGTATTGCAATCTGTGGTCTTTTTGGTTTATTAGGATTCTTAGTTGATTCCAGTAGTGAAGATGTTGTTTTCACTTGGTTATTCGCTTTATGTTCTATTTCTTCATTCTTTACTTGGTTCTGTATCTGTTGGACTCATATTAGATTTAGATGGGCTTTACATGCTAGAGGCAGAGATACTGGAGAATTAGTTTATACTTCTCAATTAGGTATCTATGGTTCATATCTTGGTTGTTTAATTACCTTTTTATTAATTGCTGGTGAAATCTATGTTTCTATTTTCCCACTTGGTGGATCTCCATCTGCTGAAACATTTTTTGAATACTGTTTATCTATTCCAATTATGATTGTTGTTTATGTTGGTTATAAAACTTATAAAGGTACTTGGAATGAATTTTTAATTCCATTAAAAGACATTGATTTAGATACTGGTAGACGTCATCCTTCAGATCTTCAAGCATTGAAACAAGAAGTTGCTGATAGAAAAGATTATATAAGTTCCAGAGCATGGTACTATAGAGTTTACTATTTCTGGTGTTAATTTTTTTTTATTTTTTCATTCATTTCTATTTCCTCAAAAAATAGATTAGAGTTTTCGTTTTGATTTCTTTTATACTATAATTTCTATATTTTATATGTTCTGTTTACTTTAATTTAATTACTAACTACAAATCTCTCAGCGTATAATGTGGAATAAACTATTTTGAAATTTTAATACTATTGTTCGATCTTTCTAAATAATATGGAGTAGAAACAATTAATTATTTCATTCATCTAACTCTTTAAAAAATCATTTAAAATTAAATATACAAATTAGAAGAAAAAAAATCTATAACATAAAGTTTAATTCTTGTTGTAAATATTTAAATACCTTTTCTTTTCATTCTCCAAAAACACAACAAAATGGCCATAGACAGAATAAAATGAGTTCAAATTTTTGAAAACAGGTAATAAATCAATCATTTTTTGTAAAGTATTCAAATATCCTTGATTAATTTCAACTGACTTACCTTGTTCTTGATCTAATTTAGCTTTTTTACGATCAGCAGTAACTTGTTCCATTATAATTTCTTCTAATATTCCCAAAGCGGTCTCAAAATCATCTATAGTAAATGTGAAATTTGTTTCACTATCTGGATTCAATGACTTATCATTACTTTCACCTCCTATTATACCAGCAGTTGGAGCTAATTCAATATCACTAGAATTACCAGTAGGTAATTCTTCATCGTCTCTTATACCTGATGCTACTAGCATTTTAACAGTTTGGCAAATTTCTAAAACTTCTTCAATTCTAGATTTAATCTTTAATAATTTTTGTAAATCTTGAATAGCATCATCATCTTCGTCAGTTTTTTCTTTATCATTAACTGATAATAATTCAATTTTTTTATTAACATCAGATAAATCTCTATTCAATGAATTAATTGATGATGATAAATTTTCAACATAATATTCTAATCTCATAATACCAACAACTCCATACTCACCTGCATTACTTTGACCTCTTGATCTAGAAACAGATGTTCTTCTAGAATGACTATGAATTGTTGAATTTGTTGTTGAAGTTGATGAATATGAAATAATTGAATTTGAATTTTGTAATTCAGTTAAATTTTTTTCAAACTCTCTAGTTAATTCATTTGTATAATAATCTAAATGAGTTAATAGAGAAGAACATTTATTTTGTAATGATTTTAAACTTGATAAACTTGAAAATTCATTTGAACTATTTCTTAATTGTGGTTTTGTTGTTCTTAATGATGATGTAAATAAAGCATCCAAATAATCATGAGGAACGAAGTTTTCGTCGAAGAACATCGATAGAACTTCATTTTCTTTTGATGAGACTGTATTTGAATCCATGGTTGTTGTCTTTGATGTTGATGTTGAATAATTGAACAAGAAACACAAGAGATTGTATGATTTGTATCATTGTAATTAAGCAAGTACGTTCGCTCAGTTATTTGAAATCTTTTGAACTGAACAACTGCAAATCAAATGAACTGAAAGAATCAAGTACAGTGACTTAACAATGCCAGAAATACATCAAATAAAAATACAGCATGATTTAATAGAGGTTATAAATGATATCAATTTAGGTCACATCAAAGAGGAATCCATTTGGCTAAGAATTGATAGAAAACACTATTCA
This sequence comes from Ambrosiozyma neoplatypodis, assembly GCA_030567495.1. NCBI lineage: Eukaryota > Fungi > Ascomycota > Pichiomycetes > Pichiales > Pichiaceae > Ambrosiozyma > Ambrosiozyma neoplatypodis. Next base: position 88,801 of record JAJLSG010000214.1, on the reverse strand, counting down.
ATTACAATTTCAAAACCATCTTCAAAGATTATTTTTAAATCTGAAGATAATATAATTCAATTTAGTCAATTAAATAGTAATTCATTTGAAATTACTGATAATAATAACAATATTTTCAAAATTCAAGTTCCAAAAATTTATTTTTCATTAGATTTAAATTCAAATGGTAATAATATAACATCAATTAATGCTTTTAATGTTCCTTCATCACCTGAAATTTCAACAATTATAATAGGTGATTCAAATGGATCAATAAATAAATTGGTATCATCATATACTACAGCTACAAATAAACTAAAATCAATACTATCAATTGAATCAGCTCATTATTTAGATATTACAAATATTCAAATTTTTAAAAGTAAAAAAGTTTTATTAACAACTTCATTAGATAAATTAATTAAATTATTTTCATTAGAATCAGGATTAAATCCAAGAACATTCAAAGGGAAACATAAATCAACAATTACAGATTTACAATTAATTGGAATTGGTAGAAATTTTATTAGTTCTTCATTAGATGGTTCATGTTGTGTTTGGGAATGTGGATCTGGTGATTGTATTTGGACAATTAGAAGAGTTAAAGATATTAACGATCCTGTATTAACAATTGATATCGATGAGAACAACACTGATTTAATGATTATTGATAATGATAATAATGATCAATTTTTTGATTGTGATGGGAAGGTTTTATATGCAGGTCATCAATCTGGTATAATTAGTATATGGGATTTACAAAATAGATGTTCATTAGGAGAGTTTAAAGCTGGTAACGAATCAATTAATTCAATTGCAATTCATAATGATCTTATAATTGTTGGATTTGAAAAAATTGGAAAAATAAAATGTTTTAATAAATTAACAAAAGAATTGGTTTGGGAAAATAATATAGTTAATAATGATAGTAATAGTGATATTGGTATTGATATTGATATTACAAAAATTAAAATTCATAATGATTTAATTTATATCTTAATTCATTCTATAAACTCATTGTTTTCAATTGATTTAACTACAGGAAATTTGAATGAACATTTAGTTGGATTTGATGAACAAATTAATGATTTCACAATTACTGAAAATAATGATATTTATGTTGCTGGTAAAAGAGGTTTATTAATAAAATACTAAAGTTTCTTTAATTTAATATAAAATAATTTGTTTAATAGTAAATTAAGTAAGTAAGAAGAGCATAAAGATACGTATATTATAGAAGTAAAAATCGAAAATATAAATAATAAGTAAAAGAACGTAAGTTAATCCATATAGGTTTTAAAAAGTCCCAATGGTTATGATCACATAGAAAAGAACTCTATATGTTTTTTTTTTTTTTGATGAAATCAATATTCAAACATATATAGCAAAAATTAGAAGGATGAAAGAAATCTAAGCAATATAATAGAGGAGAGTTTATTAATATACAAAATAAGCTAAAAACAGAACAAAACAAAACAGAACAAAAAAAGCAAAGCAAATAAAGAGTTTAAAGGAAAAAATGAAAAAAAAAAAACGAAATAAAATCAAATCCTTAAATAAAACACAAATAATAATAATAATAAAAATACTCTAAAATTGAGGAGAGATAAATAAGTGTAACAATAAAGAAAATTAAGAAAAGAAAAGTCTATAAAATAAAATCAAACTGTATTTTTTTTTTAATTTTTAGTTGATTTTTCATCAATATCTGATGAACAAGCTGTAGTACCAGTCATTTCTGAATTACTTGATGATTGTGTTCTAACAAATTTATTCTTGTTAACAGTTAAATAATTATCAGTTTCACTAACTGTACCTGTTGGAGTACTATCTTCAGTATTATATTCTTTATCTTCATCTGGTAATTGTCTCTTTCTAAATGGAGCAACAAGCCATTTGAATGATAAAATCTTCATAACAACATTGAAAGCTCTAGTTGGGAAAGCTCTTTCAACCCAAATATCTGGAGTTATTCTAATTATTAAACCAACTGGGAAAGCTAATAAACCACAAATGATTGCAGTTGCCCACATAGCAGGGGTTTGTCTTGCAATTGAAAAAGCAGCACCACCAACAAACATAATTAAAATTTGGAAACCACCAATAATTGCAGCAATACCAATAAAATACCAATTTCTAAAGAAATGATCAAAGAAATTTAAATTTGATCTTGAAATTCTATCTCTAATTCTAGTTAATCCATCACCTTCATCTAATTTTCTAGTAACAAATAATTTGAAGAATTGTAACCAAACAAAAGTATTAAAAGTTAAAGCATCTAATTGAGCACTTTCATGATCATTAACTGTACCATTAAAGAAAATTTGTTTACCACCAAAATGTAATGTAAATGTAACAATTAATTGCATAGTTGATTGACCTAAAATCATTTTCCACATTGAAGTTGAAATTAAAGGAGCAGTTCTACCCATTGGTTTTCTATTTAAAACATCATCATCTGGTTTATCAGTTGCTAAAGCTAAAGCAGCTAAAGTATCCATAATCAAATTAACCCATAATAATTGAACAGCAGTTAAAACAGAACCATTATCAGAATCAGCAACAGAAGAAACAAAAGTTAAAAGAACAGCAGTAACATTAACAGTTAATTGAAATTGAACAAATTTTCTAACAGAAGTTGAAACAGTTCTACCCCATTTAATTGCATTAACAATTGAAGTAAAATCATCAGTCATTAAAATAATATCAGAAGCTTCTCTTGCAACTTCAGTACCAGCAATACCCATTGAAAAACCAACATCAGCTAATTTTAAAGCAGGAGCATCATTAGTACCATCACCAGTAACTGCAACAACTTCACCTAATTTCTTTAATGTATCAACTAAAATACGTTTATCATCAGGAGAAGATCTAGCTAAAACACATAAATGAGGAACAATTTCAGTTCTTTCAGCAGGAGATAATTTACGGAATGTTGGACCTTCCATTGAACTATAAGGATCTTTTAATGATTCTTCATCTAAAATACCACAATTCTTTGAAATTGCTCTAGCAGTTAATATATTATCACCAGTAACCATTCTAACTCTAACACCAGCTTTTTGACATTGAGAAATTGCATCTTTAACACCAGCTCTTAATGGATCTTGAATACCAACTAAACAATCTAAAGATAAACCTTCATTTTCAGAACTTGATTCATTTGTAATAACAATATTTGGTAAAGTTGGAGTTGTTGGGGTATCAATAATTTCAATTGGTTCACCAAATAATTTATCAACATCAGCTAAACTTGGATCTTCTAATGATTCTAATTCTTTTGGAGGCCATGATGTTAAACCAGGGAAATCACGATGAGCTAAACATAAAGTTCTTAAAGCATCACCAGCTAAATTTGTAATTTGATTATTAATTTGATTTTGAATTTCATTTGTAATTGTAATTGAATTACCATTTGATAAAATTTGAAATTTACATCTTGAAAAAACTAATTCAGAAGCACCTTTAATAAAAAAACGATAACCTTTATCAGTTTTAGTAACAAATCCACCCCATTTTCTTGAAGATTCAAAAGGAACAACTTGAACAATTGATGATTTAGCAGTAGTTCTAATTCTTTCTAAAGGTTCATTAATAGATTCAAATTTATCTTTAGCTAATAATAATAAAGCACATTCAGTTTTAGAACCAACAAATGGTTCTTCATCAGCATCTAAAGATGTTATTGGATTTTCTTTACTACCAAATATTTTTTTCCAAATTGATTTCTTTTGTTTTGATAAAATTTCAGTTCTAGCTTCATTTTCTTCATTTGCTCTATTTTCAAAGGCAGTTGAATTAATTAAAATATTAGTTATAATTGATTGTTTTAAATCATTATCTAAACTTGGAATAATATCATTTGAAGTTTTATCAACAGAATCAGCAGTATCATCAAAATTAGAATTACCTAAAGAACCTTTAACAACTTTCATTTTATTTTCAGTTAAAGTACCAGTTTTATCAGAACAAACAGCAGTTGCACCACCCATAGTTTCACAACTTTTTAAAACTCTAACTAAATTACCATCTTTTGTCATTCTAGTTGTTGCAAAAGCTAAAGCTAAAGTAACAGCTAATGGTAAACCTTCAGGAATAGCAACAACAACAATTGTAATTGCAACAATTAAAATATCTAAGAAATGAGTACCTTTTTCAGATGCAACAATATCTTTATAACGACCAGTTAAATCAGCACAAAATTTAAAGAATAAAACAAAGAATAATAAAATAGCAATTAAAATACCATATTTAGAAATACCATCAGCTAAATTATCTAATCTTTCTTGTAATGGAGTAACTTCAGGTTCATGATTTAAAGAAATCATAATTTTACCGTGCATTGAATTTGGACCAATTGCAGTAACAATTGCTTTACCTTGACCACTTAATAATTTTGAACCAGAAATTAACATTGGATCTAAAAATTTCTTAGATTGATGAATATCTAATGTTTCATCTTTTAAATCATCATCATTTAAATTATTTAAAGCTAATTGAGCAGCAAATTTTTTAATTGTATCAGTTTCACCAGTTAAAGAAGATTCATCACATTCACAAGAGCCAGAAACCATAACAGAATCAGCTGGAATAATATCACCAGTTTCAACATAAATTAAATCACCAACAACTAAATCATTAATTGAGATAAAATGTTTTTCACCAGATCTATAAACAATAATTTGTCTATCATCTTTTTTAGCATTTAATTTAACAAATTGTCTTTCTTTATTATAATCATTTGAAGCACCAACTAAGACAACTATAGCAATAGCAACTATAATTGCGACACCTTCAACCCATTCAACTTTTGGTTCAGCTTTACCTTCATCATCATATTGAGTTGGTTGACCAAAAGTTTCATAAAGACCTAAAGCTAATGAGACAATAGCAGCAACAGATAAAATGATTAAAGTTTTATCTTTCATTGCTTCAAAGCATAATCTAATAAAAGATTTTGGAACTTTTTGAGGTAATTGATTTTTTCCATAAATTTTTTCACGTTGTATTATATCAGGTAAATGAATTGGTAAACCATTTATAGGATCAGTGTTTAAATCATTTGTTAAACTATTTATACCACCTAATTGTATTAATTTTCTTAAAGATTTAGGATCATGTAATTCACTTAAATCAGATAAAGGTATATTAAAATGAGAATTTGAAGACTTGTTGGCTTCTAAGTCGACATTTTGATTTGAATTTTGCAAGTTATCGATATCACTAGTAGACATTTTGAGGATAGAGAGTCAGAGCCAGAAACAAGACAAATAATCCGATATCAAGTTGTCAGAAAAGAGAAAAAGAGGACTGTTGCACCTTATATAACTCTTGTTTCTATTTCATTTCATTACTTTAACCTTATCATCACTCAATCCAACTCTATCCAGTTGCCCAGTAATACGCTCAGCCTACTTACGTACGCGCTTACGCTAGCACTCCAAGGGTCCTCTGAGTCCTCTCATGGTTCTTCCTATCACAGCTCGGTGGTTACTTACATTTCATTCTATCTCTGATACCAGCTTAACCTGCTTCTCTTGGTCTATCTCCTCGTTCTTCAACCTTTCAATTATCTTGATTACTTGTGGTTTTTTCACACTTTAAAGAGCTCAGCCTTTTTTCCCTCACCATTTCTAGCTACAAGTCAAAAGCTCTTCAACAGGACCCAACACTTTCCAGTTTTCTGTTTCAATTCCTGGAATCGTGTTTAATGGTCATTTTTACTCATCCTTCTTGATATTCCTAAAGCATAGCATACCTATATCGTGATGACTGAGTCAGACTGACGTACTGAAATTTCTGAAAGTCTAAATCATCATGCCAGCTTCGCCGCATTTAAGGGTTGGTGTGTAACTGCGGCGCTGTGCCTTTGTAAATAGAAGATTTTCGCGATTGTTCTTTTTTATTTTTAATTATTAATTGAGCCGTTTTTCTTCCAAATGGGCACTTCAAATTATAGTCGAGAAAACCGGACAGGGAGCTTATATATATGTTAATTTTTGCGATTTATGTTAATTCTCGCTCATAGTTAAGCCATAGTTAAGAAATAGCATAAATCGCAAAAATTAACATAAGCTCCCTGTCCGGTTTTCTCGACTATATTCGGTGTTTCCTATTTTGGCTAAATTATATCTGTTTACGTAAACAGTGGTAATTACAAATCGACCCGCCGACCGACGCGCACTCAGAAATTTTAGCATAGCTCTCTCAAAGGCTTAAATGTCACTCTCTTTTCTATCTGAGCTATTTTAATTTGTTGAACCATACTCCTGTCTTGTGATAGTGTATATGATTTCGGTTAGTAGTAGTATTACATGTATATATTAATTAGTGTATCTTTGAAATATTCACAATTTCCCTTAAAATTAAAATTCTATCAAATTCTTTTTCCAAGATTTTTGATCTACTTTTTCAAAATTATAATTGATCAGATTCATCATCACGTACAAGTTACAACTTACAACACTTCAATTAGCTGTACATCTATATACGATATACACATATACCCAATTCATTTCTAAACTTTACAGATCTATATAGGAGAAGTTGGAGAACTAGTACGTACATAAGTATCTTCTTCTTCCAAGTTCTTCGTTAAAATTTTCGGCTTTTTTCTTGTAGGTTGGTTGTTTAAATAATTTAAGCCTACCCAAGTTTTTTTTGATTTATATGGATATCAGAGCTAGGTGTATATATATGATATATGTATATCATCAACATCTTGATCGCATATCAATTGTACCTATTTCTATAGCTTGGAAATAAATTAATTGTGTATAAATTGGTAGCAGATTTTTTCTTGGAAAAACACACTCGATCTATCCACATGTTCAAGTGGCCGCCTATATGCAATACGATATCCTTAATTTTAATCATATAATTATTGCTAGCTGTTTCAACTTTTAGATATCGATATCGTATATATATTATTTTATTCATCTTAATTTAATTGATGAATTTCATTTATATATCATCACCTTAACAAAAACTGCATAGGCTGAGTTGAAAACTATTTCATATTTTTTAAAATTAAGGGATATCTCGATACCGGATACTTAGGAGCAGAAGGATAGATCAAATACATGTATATTTCAAATCAAATTATTTCTAGACTTCTGAATTTCTTATAAGATCCATGTATTCCCGTTTTTTTTTTTTTTTTTTCCACACCTATTGTTTATTCCAGAAAAGTTTATCATCAGCTGAGCTAGCTGAGCCATCATCAGTAATATCTTGAATCATTTTAATGATAATTTCCAGCTTGATTCCATCAAGATTTGAATTCAATTTAATTCAAAACCTCATTCTTTTTTCTCTATACATTGAGCAATGGTAGCAGGTTCGTAGCCACTCAAAAATGAATTGCTCTTCCCATTAATTTAATTTTAACTCAAATAATGCTTAAATTCATAATTGTTCATTTAAGACGCCATCTGACCCAAATATCATGCAGTATGGTAACAATCTTATGATGTAATCGTAATCATTAGCCCATTGAAATACATTTTAATATTGAAAATTGTTGGGTATAATTAAATTAATTAGGATAGAACGCTGTAAATTTAATTAATATTAATTGAACCTTTTAACCAATTAAACTATGCCTAAAACAAATCAAAACCTCAAAAGTCATATATATACATTCAAATTAATTATAAACTAAATTAAATTAAAAAAATTAATTAATATAACAGTGCAATTGTAATTGCGAATTCGAATTCGAATCGTAAGTTAAAAAACACACTGAAAGGCTCAACGGCATGAACCTCCAGTGTTGATTTTGAAAAATGTATGCATGAATCGAAAAATAAGTATCTTCCGTACACCATGATCATTTTTATGATTCATGAATCATCTGTGTACAGAGTCAGTACTATACACTCCTTTCATCCATGATCCATCTTTTGTTTTTTAATTTCATTAAAACCTAGCTAGTTTGATTCATAATCGATCTTTTGGTTTAATTAACAAACTGAACTGAATTTGATATACCACCAGCCTCTTTTTCATTATTATTTTCCAAATTAACAAAAAAATTGAATCAACAAAATAATTAACGAAACATGTATAAGTACAAGGCCATGCAACTACTGGAATAAATTTCAAAAAATGATTCAATAAATCAATGATTTAATTATGATTCATGATTCAATATGAGCCATCGATCAATACATCTAGAGAAGAATATATGGGACTTGATGTACCAAATTAATCTGAATCTCTTTAGGAACATTTTTTGAAATTAATTCAAGATTTTTAATTTCTTTTCTTATGAATTGAACTGATTTATGAATATATTATGATTTTGGAACTCAAATTGATTGATAAAACTAATTAAATTTAGATGAATTCATATTTAATTAGAATTATAGAAAAATTCAATGGTTCAATTAAAATTAATAAAAACAATTAATAGATATATCAAAGAAAATTATTTTTTGATTAGAAATTGAAAGCTAAATTACTTGAAAACATACACAGTTTTACATTGTCCATCTTGTTTCAACTATTCAATATTGAACTTCAACTGCCTTAAAGTATACACAAAAATTTTCAAATCTTCCATCTTGTTTTCTTTGCTATAGCTTGGTATTAACTGAACTTAGTTAAGAATCTGATTTATCTGATTTATATATCAAATGATGAAATGGTTTTCAAGAGGTATATACGATTAACCCTCTCAAAGAAAGTTTTCAACTTCAGCTAGACCTATATAGCTATATCATACCTTTAATTAACTTATTTCTCCACATTTTAAAAATCACAACTATAGATATAGGCTCTCAACATCAAACTCTTTATATAATATACATATATGAGTCGGCTGTACTTTACTTAATTTCAATTTTAATTCGCAGTTTTGGTCGATTAATTGATATATATCCTCGATCGAATTAATCAACACAGTTTACTCGATAACAGTTGCACCCCCTCATGCTTTATGCAAGTAATCAACTTTTAATCATGAATCATGATTGATGTAGAAAATGGAAATATACATGTATATCGTTGAAATTGAAATTAATGAAATGATTAATTAAATATGATTCATTAATTTAATTTAATTGGCTTTCCGGCCGGATTTTATAATTTTTAATTTGTTGGTCGAAATATTAATTTAATTGCATATATTCCAAGAAATATTATCAAGAAATTTATGATTAATATTATTTATGACTCTCCTCTTTTTGTATTACCTTGAATTTTATCAAAACCACGGATTGATACTTATAATTTAAAAGAAAGGTGTGCAGTAGTCATACAATTTCATTGATCATAATATCATATACATATGTCATCTAATATATAATTTAAGAAAGAAGTAAATAAATAGAATAAATATAGTTAAATTAAATTAATTGTAACCCAATTTTGTTTTTAAAAGATGTTTAACCATCACCATCATATATATGCAATAAAATAAAAGAACGAAAACCCAAAGCAAAGTAAAATAAAAGTATTAATTAATAAATAAATTCAATAAAATAAAATAAAATAAAATAAAATAAAATAAAATGGAAACTTTTTAGTCGCATGTACTTCTCCACAGAAGTAAAATAAATAAATAAATAATACCATGAAATGAAATGAAATTAATCATCTTCAGATTCTTCTAAACTACCACCAACTAAATTAGAAACATTACCTTGAATTAATTGACCATCTTCAATTTTATAATCAACTTTTGCTCTAACAATTTTAATAATCATTTTTAATTCTTCATTATAAACTTCATCAACTTTTATAAAGTTTTTTGATTTCTTTCTTGATCTATTTTTATTTAAATTTGATTTTTGATCATCTGACCACCATTTACAATTTATTCCTAATCTTTTACATTCTGAACAACAAGGTCTTGTTAAACAACATTTTCTTTTACGTGCTCTACACGTAAGACAACCTTCTCTTGATCTTTTTGGAATTGAAACGGATTGTCTTCTTGTTTTTGTTCTAGTTGTAGTTAAAGTTGGCGGAGGTAACAAGTTTGGAGAATTATTGTTGATATTATTATTATTATTATTATTATTATTATTATTATTATTATTTAATAAAGTTGATATAGAAGAAGGAGAAGAAGAATTTGAATGAGATTTTAGTGGAGGTAATATAAATGAATTTGAATTATCAGAATCTGGTATAGTTCTTGGAGTATCCAATTTAATCGAATTTGATAGTTTAAAATTAATTTCACTTAAATTTGGTAAAACATGAGGAGGGGAATTAGTTGAACTAATTGAAGAATTAATTGATGATGAATTTGATAAAGGGAAACTTGTTGGATTATTATTGTTGTTGTTGTTGTTGTTGTTGTTGTTAATTGAAATAAAACTTGCTTTTACAGTATAGTCATTGAATAAATGAGTTTGGTTTAAAGGAGGTAAGAGTAAATGTATTTGTTGTTGCCTTGAATTGGTATTGTTATTATCATCTGAATTACTACCATTTGATAGAGTAGGAGAAGTGAATTGGAAGTTATTCTGATGTGATTGATTAGAATTAGGCATAACTAAAGACATTGTACAATAAACACAAAAAGGGGGTAGTTGGTAGTTCTTGCAGAAAGGAAGGTAAGCACAACTTAAATCAAGCTATAAATTCAAGGTAGCAGAACACCTTAAATTTAAAGCATTTCCATCGGAAGAAAGGCCGAGTATGTAGAGTGGGATAAACTGTACAGTAGCTAAAACAAGAGCTCATCGAATAGAATCGCATATTCGGAGTGCTAAAAGGCTAACAGCTGCTACTCCGTTTCTCCTTAATATAGGCCGTGACAGATTCCAATAAATCGTGGAGAAGAAGATTTCGAATCATACAGGGTGTGCTTAACAGTCGACTATGTGTCGACGACTCATCTTGACTCACCATGATTCAGCTACATGTATATAATCAAGGGTTATCAAGAAACAGATAGCTATACAAATATATAACTTCAAATCAAAAAGAATGGCCAAATGGAACACTTTCAAAGAAAGCCCTTGATAACACTGAAAAGTTAGAAGTAATAGTGACTAAATCTATAGAAATCTATATAATTTTTGGCCCGTAACATTCTCCTCTATCCCGTTACTGTTCTACAATTGGCTAGAATCGCTAGATACATACAACTTTTCAAATCAAATTAATTAAAAATGATCACTGATTATTGAAAAATTCAACTCGATCTAAATTAAAAAATGGAGATAAAAAACGGGGAAGGAAATTACGTAATCAATCTTTGATAAGCAGCCGCGTGATCACGTGCGCTGGTGTATGGTGATTGGCTGTTCAGCTTGTGCGACATCAGCTCTGTCGCGGTCCTATTTCTTCAACAATTTTTGAAAACAGAAAGACAACTAACTCATTAATTTCATAATTAAATGAAAAGAGTACAAAATACCTACTTTTCCCATTTTTCTATCGATAATCGGTTATTAGTCGACCATGACTACACGATTCCCTACTCATTATCAGAATACAGTTTCAGGAAGGATTCCATATTCAAAACAACCGATTAATAATAATAATAATGTACTTACACCTCCAACTTCAAATGGTTCTACCAACCCTACAACAAGACCTTATACCAATAGATTATCAAGAAGATCTTTTTCAAAACATCAGAATGGTAACTCAACTATATCAATGCCAACTTTAGATACTTTAAAAAGAATTTTAAAACCTGAATGGGAAGTTGATTATTTGAATGAATTAAATGATGATAAAGAAATTCAATTAAATGAAGATCAACAATTAGAAATTGTTAATTCAAATAGTTCAAATATAAACTCTTTTCAAGAATTAAGATATTTATCAACTTTAGATGATAATTTATTAAAAATTCCAATTGAATCAAATTTAAATAAATTAGATGATTATACAAAAATTTTAAATAATTCAAGATTTTTTTTAAAACCTTTATTTGATTATTTATTAAATTTTGAAAATGATTTAAATAAATTATCTTTAGAAATGGAATTCTTACAAAAAAGATCACATAATTTAAATTATCAAATTGATGATAAATCAAAAATTGAAACTAAATTAACTCCAATAATTAATGATTTAATTATACCTCCTGAAATTGTTAAATCAATTATGGTAGGTCCAATTGAAGAAAATTGGATTGAAAATTTAAGATTTATAACTGAAAAAAGAGAAATTTATTCAAAATATAAAGATTTAAATTGTATGGATGAATTAATTAAATTATTAGATCTTATGGAACTTAAATCAATTGAAAGAATTAGAGATTTTATTATAATTCAAATTAAATTATTAAGAAAATCAAATATTTCTTCTCAAGTTATTCAAAAAAAATTATTAGATGTTAAAGAAATTTTCAATTTTTTAAATGATAAACAACCAAAATTAGCTACTGAATTAAGATCAGCATATTGTTATACAATGAGATGGTATTATTATCATAATTTTGTTAAGTATTTGTCTTCTTTAGAAAAATTAAATTTATTTAAAATTGGTCATAATGTTTTATTAGGTTCAACTGATGATGAATTAAATTCAAGTTCAAAATCTTTTTTTGGTGGTAGTACAACTACATCATCATCAAAAAATGCAAATGATTATGGATTAACATTGAATGAATATTTGATTAGTTTAACTAAAAGATTAGAAATTTTAACAAATAATGATGAAACTGTTATGTTAGCTCAAATTGCAGAAAATAATAAATTAAAATATAATTTAGAAAATAATTTTAAAAATTTTAATCAATCATTATTAGATAATATATCAATTGAATATTTATTTTTAAATGATTTTTTTCAAATTAAATCATTTGAAACAATGAATGAATTATCAAAATTAATTTTTAATCCAATTTATCAATTAGGTTATAATTATACAAAATTTTTAATTTTAAATTCATTTGATTTATTTGGTATATTAATAATAATTAGATTATGTCAATCAATGGAATATGAATTACAACATCGTAGAGTTCCAATAATGGAAGATTATTTAAATTATCAATTGATTTTATTATGGCCAAAATTTCAATCAATTATTGATGATAATTGTAAATCAATTAAAAAAATCATAACTTCAACAACAATTTTAAAACAAATTAATAAAAATATAATGATTCCATTAACTTTAACACAAAATTTTGGTATTATATTATTAAATTTATTAAAATTATCAACTAATTTAATATTTGAATTAGAAACAAGTGAACCATTAACAAATTCAATTACAAGATTATCAGTTGAATTTGAAAATTCAATTTTAAAATTAGGTAATAATTCAATTTCAAATTCTAAAAAGAAAGAATTGTTTTATTATAATAATTTTTATTTAGTTTGGTCAATTTTAAATTCAAATAATGATTTAATTGAAAATAATGGTAATGGTAATGGTGGTGTTTGGAAATGGCAAATCGATCATTATAAAAATTTAGTTGATGCTTATAGTACTAGTTCGACTTGATTAAACTAAGATATATATGTATAATATAAATAATAATAATAATAAAATGAAAAAAAGTAGTAAAGAGTGAAAAATCATTCAAATGTAGAGAACTCGGTTACTCGGACTGAAAAGTGGGCGATAGTCTGAAAACCGGATAGACGTATCGACAATTAATAACAATTAATAACAATTAAAAAAAAGTTAAATAATAAAATATTTATTGAATAATTAAGTGGGCCAATAGGAATTTAGAGGGCATTTCTGATTTCTGGGATGAACTTGAAATTGAATTGAATGTTAAGAGAGATAGATAAGTCTTTTTCCTCTTTATTTGTGTAAAGGTCCTAAAGGATGACTACAGGTTCACGTTCGCTAGAGATGAATAGAAACTCATCTTATTTCAAATACAAGAGAACAAGGTCCCAGAAAGCATGTGTTACGTGCAATAAACGGAAAGTTAGATGTGATTTAACTCAAAAAAATGGTGAAAAATGTACTAATTGCCAGGAATTTGGTATTGAATGTGTTGTTAATGAAAGAAAGAGAAAAAGAACTAAAGTTGAAATTGAAGCTGAAAAAAAATTAATCAAAGAACAACAAAGATTAAAAGCAAACAAAACAACATCTAGTCCAGCCGTTGATGATGAAGTTAATGACGATGATAATGATAATGATACTTCTAAATATGATTATGATTCAGATAGTGATACAATACCATCCACATCTACTACACCTGTGGTTTCGCATTTTACAAGATCAAAATCAAAATCAATTACCACTAAACTTCAAAGAAAGAGACCATCAAGACCAACTACAACCAATTTTAAAGTTCCTTCTCCTCAGTCAATGGAACCATTTACTGTTTTAGATGGTAATGAAATTCATGTTGATTATCAAGAAATATTATCTAGACAAGTTGATCAAACTTATTTATCTAAAAATTATAATATCTTAACAACAGCTGGTCCAGCAACAAAACATTTTTTCTTCAATTATCATAATTTAAATCAAAAAATAACTTTAAATGATTTAATAACTAATGAATATTTAACAATTTTAAAATTCTCAGGTTGTTTTATTTTACCTTCAAAAGAAAAATGTATAAGATATATTGAATCTTATTTTAATACTTTCCATCAAATTTATCCATGTTTAGATAAGCTGAAGTTCTTACAAGATTTCAGAAACTTTTCAAATCCTCCAAGTTTATTAATGCTGACATCCATGTTTTATATTGGTTGTAAAATGTTAGCTAAAAATCAAGATGATTTAGATGAAGCTAGAGTTTTACATGAAAAAGCTAAATTAATTTATTCTTCAGATTTAGAAACAAATGGTATTTATCTTGTGATGAGTACCTTAATGCTAGGTTTTGTTCCATTAGGTCATTCCCCTTTAGAACCACTTGAAGATTATGTTAGTCGTGCAATTAAAGCTGCTACTACTTTTGGAATGCATAAAGATATGTCTAATTTAACCCATTTGTCTGAAATTGATAAGAAAACTTGTAAAAGAATATTTTGGGTTTTAATGATTAGAGACAGGGCATTCACATTTAGTTATTCAAAATCTTTTGCATTGGATTTAGCTAATTGTACGGTTAAACCTTTAATTCTTTCAGATTTTGATGGTGTTGATGAACAAGAATCATCTTTCTTAATGTATACATATGCCACAAAGATTCAAGTTTTAGCTGATGATGTTATAAAGTTGATGAGAAGATCAAATATAGCTGCAAATGAATTAAAACCTTTTGATCATTATTTAATTAAAGCTGATGAATTAATTGAAATTTTTGAAGATGAACTCAAATTGGCTTATCCTCCTTCATCAGGTGAAAGTATATCAAGTTTAATGTTAAAAACTCATTTGATTTCTTTGAAAATGTTTTTACAAAGAGTTAATAGTCAAAGATGTAATGCAGTTTTTGAAAAATTATTATTAAAAGAAAAATTAACTCCTATAACTGCAAATTATTTAACAAGTATTGAATTTCATGTTGATAAAGAAGTGACAATTAGAGCAAATGAAATTCATAAATTGGCTGATTTAGTCTGTGATAATTTAATACAATTTAGATGTTTTTTACCATATTGCCAAAATATGTTATTCTCAATGTTACAAATTATGGCTATATCAACTCCAATTTTATATCACTATAATCCAAAAGTTAGAAAACAAGCTAAGAAAGATTATGATAGAGTTTTAATAACTTTAGAACAAATTCGTGATGACTTTAGTTGGGGAATGGTTGATACTCTTTATTCTATTTTAAGACAGGTTCTAGCTGATAAAACAAAATTAACTTTATTTTCTAGAATTAATGTTAATTCAAATTCAATTGAACAACTTTGTAAAGCAGTTGAAAAAAATGAATATTTAAAAATTTCTGCTTCTAGAGTTTTATCAATGTATATGTCACCTTTATATAATATTAAAGATGAAATTAGATTTGCTGCTGGACCTTATGATGATGTTTCTAGCGATGATGAATCAACTAATAATTCAACTCCAATTACAAGCAATTTTGATTTTCCAAATATTCAAGATGATGATGGTAATAATACTGAATTTTTGAAATATTTAGAAGATATTCAAAAACCTACTAGAGTTAATACTCCTGCAGGTACAGTTAACTCTTCTTCAGGTGTTGCTAGTCCTGCTTCACAATTTACTCAACAATTTATTAACCAACTTGCTTATGAATCTGCTTCTCCTGGAATAATTGCAACAACACCAAATTCAGGTTCTATACCAAACTCAAATTCCCTTACTACTGCATTAGATTTGAAGAATAAATTCTCAGCGTTATCCAAATTAAATACTTCTTTATTAAATGCTCCAAATTCACCAGGTATAGTCTCATCAATATTTCCATATCCTCCAATGATTTTAGAGAGTTTCAGTAATTCAGTTCCAATGCCACAAGAAGGATCTTTAAGTGCAACTGCTGGATTTGCTGGAGTTTCTGCTTATGATGGTTTACCGAATTCAAATTCTCCAACTAAGAGTAGTACTAATAATACTCCTGGTTCTTTAAATCATGGAAATTCACCACATTTCAATTTTAATATGGAAAAAAAGAATCAACAAGCTGATAATAAGAAAGCATAACATGATTCTTCTTGCTTTGCTTTTTGTTTGTTAAATAAACATGATTGATTTGCTTTCTTAATTTTGTATTTGTATTTGTACATTTTAATTTAAATAAACTTCTTTTTAATGGTTAATATTCAGCAACATTCAGCTGGTTTTGTTTGTTTTAATGTATAACGTCTTTAAAGAAAAAAAAACTAGGAATTGTTTCAACGTACTAGTAAAAAATAAACAACTACTTATATGTAGTTATTTCGAATTTGATCAAGCCCAGGATCGAACTGGGGACTACCTGCGTGTTAAGCAGGTGCCATAACCAACTAGACCACTCGACCAATTCTTGAAAAAGATTTGTCGTCGTTTTCCAGGCTGTGCCAGAGTACTTCTCAGTTTTTTAATTTTGAAACCCGTTTTACAGATGATTCAACAATGTTATCAACATTTTGAAAGTTGTAGAAGCTAGATATACTTATAAAGTTTACTATCACAAATTATTATATATTTTGAACAAGTGTGTGTAGAATTATGAGAGGATTTAAAAACCACGATGATTTGGGATGGATATATACTCACTTATTTTACGTTCGACGTTACAAAACTACTAATACTTTTGAACATGATTCATTTGTAATATAAATAAAGTCATTTCTATGTCAAAGTATATATAAAGAATTTCAATATCTAATTGAGTTGTTTTGTTTGGAAGATATTAGGTGAATGTTTAGGAGTCTGGGTACTTTTCAATTGGAAAATTATTAAAATTGTTTATTTTTATGAGTTGAATTTTGAACTTTGAACTTTGGTCAGGGTAGATAATTTGACGACTGTCAATATTCTTTCAATCAAAAGCAGTGATATCTTTAGCTTTAAATTTCCAGCTAGATAGTTTTAGTTACAAAAAAATAGTTAAAAAAATAGGTTATAACTTGTAAAACTAAATACATCAATTCAAAAATTAAAATTTCTTACTATACATGTATTGAAGATATTTACTTCTTAAAAAATACACTTCTTTTTGTTATTTAAGTACCAGCATACCAGCTTTATATTCCTTGAACTGAATCTTGGTTTTCCAAATTTGATGTTAGTATTTTCAGTTTTTGTTGGAAACTTGATCATTTTACCCTTTTTAATAGATCCTATATTACACTCTATAGTGACTTTACTGTGTTTCATTCTTCCTATAATCTTGGTATCATCTTAAATGTCGATCGTGATTTATTTGTTGATAAGTAATTTCCAAATCAATTAACAGCTATACAATATGTAGTTTTAGAGGTACATTGTACGTATAAACTTTCAGTATTTTCCATTTCCTTATTTCCTAGAATATAATTAAACACCTGTTCACCATCAAGTATTCATTTAATTCCGGCACTTTTTATATATGGAGGCACGTGCCTGATTTTTGTTAATTCCGATCAAAAAGCTCAAACCATTTCAAAAATTTCACAAATGGTATGGTTTTGGAGTTTTTGTGACAGAAAATATGTGCTAGCTCTAATCCAATAATGTCTCTGAAAAACATGTGAAAGTCATGTGATGCTTACGTAATTTTCGGTTTCGAGCAAGATTTTACCGCTAAAATAGGAAAGTCACTCACATTCGATCAATTTCAGCTTGCTGAATGAAGTAATTAGGGCGGGTAACCACAACATACATCATGTTGTGGGTATCACATTTAGGATGACGTAGCTTTTAAACTTTGCCATGTATACAAGTATAAATATGAGAGAAATAACACAAAAGTTTACAATAAAATGACAAGCAAAGCTATAACTGAAAAATTTATTATTGTAAGGCCAAAAGAAAATATACTTGCTAATGAAATTTTTAGATTTTACTATGGTTATAATTTATAGTTAGTAAATTGTTTAAAGAAAGCAGGTTTCATTAATTCAACTTAATTGCCTATTATGTATTTCTTATTGGTGGCTGATTTCAAGTGTCTGAAGTGTACATCATCATCTTTTGTTTTAATTATATATAGTTTTAAAAATAGATCAGCTGAAGTGTAAATTCTTGTGTGTAACTTACATTATGTTCAAGAAAGTTAAGCTATAACATTTGCTTTTTAAGTAAGGTGATTCAGATGAGGTAGAGTCGATGATAAAGAGCAAAAAGTAGAGCTCAAAAAAGTAGACGATATCAAGAGAATTTCTAAAATACCCATTAATTTGAATTCGATATCTATAGATCGATGAAAAAGGAGAATGAATGAATTAGGACTGGTAATGGCCGGATTAACTAAGGAACATTATCAAAATGATCGCCCGGCCTTATAATTTGGATGAGCCTGGTGAAAAAAATTACGTATATACAAACTCCTTGATTCTATCCAAATTTTAACAATTAACAACAACAGATAGCAAAACGTAAATGCTGATCAACAGATATGATGAAATATCTTATTTAAATCTCATGCCTTTTCCTGGTTTTTTATCGTCTTTCATCATCAAGTTTACTCTTTTTCTTTATTGATTCTTATCATAAAATTCACTGAGAATGTCTAGAGTTTCGTTGTTATCTTCTTCAGGTTATCAAAACCACAAGGCATACTACTACTCTGATAGACCCATTTCATTCAAATTTGTGTCTTGTGTCTTTCTAGTATGCTCCTCTATCATTTTTTATTTCACTTTTTATTTAGATTGGGTTAAACCAGATTCAGAAATAGAGCTTCAAAATAGAATTAAAGACTTTCACTGGAAATATCCAAAATCATCAATAGGTTCAAATCCATTTAATCCAGTTACAACATTTGATAGACTAGAACATTTTTATCCTTTTCATGAATTAAAAAATGGTAATCCTTATCCCCTTCAAAAGAAAATTTGGCAAATGTGGAGAAAACCACCAACTGATCCTGAATTTCCATATGGTGAATTACATGAATTATGGAAACAAATGAATCCAAATTTCGAATATATTTTTAAAACTAATGCTGATATCATTGATTTAATTAAAGATGAATTTGAAAAAACTGTTCCTGAAATTGCTGAAACATTAGATTTATTACCAAGTATGATTTTAAAATCAGATTTTTCACGTTATGTTCTTATTTTCTTATATGGTGGCTCATACGGTGATTTGGATGTTGTTATTCATGAACCAATGGAAGATTGGTTTGATACTAATAGAAATGTTGGTTTTGTTTGTGGTCATGAAGATGATCTTAATACCAGAGAAAAAGCATTACCTAGAAGATATCAATTAGAACAATGGTTTTTCAAATCAAAAGCAAGACACCCAATTATGGGAAAATTAATTTCAACAATTGTTAAAACAACCTTTGAGAATTCTGAAAGAGGTGGTGGTGTGAATTATGGTAAAGGAGAAGGGGTGAATATTTGTAAATCAGTTCATATTATGGATTATACAGGACCTGGAATCTTTTCAGATATAGTCTTTACACATTTAAATTCAATTGAAAATCCAATAATTGTTGATACAAATATAACTAGATGGAATTTTTGTCAAGAGTTAATTGGACCTTCTATCCCTAGGGGCATGGGAATCAATTGGAAGACTACTACAGGTATTGAATGGCCTGTTTTGATTCATGATGTTGTTATTTATCCACATTTTTCATTCAAAACTAAGCCCAAAGATGATGGATTTGATTATCTTGTTCAACACCTTTTCAGTGGTTCATGGAAACCAAGTTAGAAATTTCAATTCATTGTAATTTATGTTTTATAAGACTGCTCTTTGTTTATGTTTGTATTAATACATGTATATAAGAAACCGTTTTAAAATTAAATAAACACCGGAGATAAAGTGATAAAAGTGCTTATCGCCGCACGATCCGACGCGTCGCTGAATTTTCATCGACGCAGTGATTTCCAATTTGAAAGAATACAAACAACAATCGATTGATTGAGCTTCACGTTAGTGTAATTGGATAAATTGAACTTACTATATTCTTATTCACATCACCCTATATTCATTTCTTTTACAAATAATAACTACCCAAAACAATGACCGGGCTCGTTAGTGAAACGTCCTGCCAATTTTGCAGAATGAAAAAGGTGAAATGTGATCGTTTATTACCAAAATGTTCAAGATGTGTGAAAGCTTCAGTCGATTGTTTATATAGAGAAAAACTTAGAACTGGTCCAAAAAGAAAGAGAATACAATCTGGTACAGGCAATTCAAAAGATACAACCAACTCAACTCCTGGTAATTCTACTAAATCAAACAGTTACGATCTCGTTCAAACTCCTAATGGACTGCTTACTGGAAAAAGTGCCAAAAAAGATGGTACCATGGCTACAGTTTCTTTATTTGATTTAATACCATTACCTGCAATTCAAACATTAATACAATACTTTTTAGATATTCCATCAGAATTGAGTTCATTAGGTTTTACTAAAGAGCATTTATTAAAATTATTACACAAAGGACAATATTTAGTTATATCAGGAGTTTTAACATATGCAAGTTATTTGAATATAGAGTATAGAAATTTCTTCCCAAACTTATATGAATACTTTATGTATCATTGTTCTAAATTGGGTCAATTAAATTGCAGGAATTTAGAAGCTTTACAATCATTGGCTCTAAAAATGATAATTTCTTTGGTAACTTTCAATCCAAGAGAAACATCTCAAGCATTAGGAGAAGGATCTGTTCTTTTACAAATTTTGGATTATCATTTATTAGATTTAATTCCTTCAAATATTAAAGATAATGTACCTGATAATGGCGCAACTTCTGATCAAGATCAAATTAAAGATTTACAAAGAAGATTATATTGGACAATTTTTAAAATGGATAGATATTGTTCTTTAGGTATGGCAATGTCAGCAAGATTAAGATCTGATCAGCATGCTACTGATTTACCTGATTCAAGATTAAATTTCTTACATGTTTCAAAATTATTATTTAATCAAGATTTTAGTACTGAAGATATAAGATTTACAAAACTTGAATGCCAAAAATTAACCATTCCAGAGTATCATTATATATTAATTCAAAAACTAGAAGATATTGCAATCTGGTTCAGAAAAATTGATACTGTTACACGTTCAAACCAAGCTGGTTTAATCAAAGGTGATATTTTAAATGAATATATATCATTAGATAGACAACTAGATCATTTTCAAGCATCAATAAATTTATCAACAGAAGATTTCGAGTCAGATTCTTATTTCATGGATATTGAGTTTGTATTTGTTTGTATAAAATCAATGATTAAACAAGCTATTATGCAAGTTTTTGATACAATGACGAATAAAACTGAAATTGAAAAACAAATTATAAAAAATGTTGAAGTTGAATTAATTACACTATTACTATTAATACCTGAAAAGATTGATGTTGAAAAAACTGAATATTATCATTATAATCCTTTCAGTTTAGTTATGATTTATGAATTGTTAAAGATTTTAGCTTTCCGTTCTTCCTCTGCAATACCTGATCATGATGATTCTACCACATTAATTGATTTAGCAAATAAATTTGTCGAAATTATTACAAAGTTAAGTTTTAAACATGAAAATAATTTAGCTAAAAGTATTCTAGATGATTATAATTCAAAATTAGAAACAAGTTTAATTCATTCATATTTTTATATGGAAGGATTATTTCAAGATCCAGTGAATACTAGTTTACTCCAAGATTACTTGAACTTTGAAGGCTGTTGACGTATGATATACATTAAATTGATTTCATATGTTTTTTCTTAAGCAATTGTATAATCTTTTCTTCTTCTTTTCTCTTTTTTTAATTTGTACATATAATTTTAATATTACAATATGCTTTCTTTGCTTTTTTTCTTTGTTTTATTTGTTTTTATTACTAACTTGTATTTTACTTTATTTTATTTTACTAAATTATATATCTGATATATATTATTCTTTCTATAGGTTTGATTGTGCACCTGATTTTGAAGTTTATTTCAAAGAAGAATTCTTTAACAATTAGTATAAGACTATTAATTATAAGTTGTTGTTCATGAGATTAACTCATTACAAGATATATGATATCGTTAATGTGTGGTAATTAACCTAATGATATAACTATATAGTACTTAAATAAAAACTAATACACCTTTTTTCAATTAAATCATGATATATACGGACGTTTAAGAAATTCTGCATCGATCATCAACAAAATGCTATCAATCAAAATTTTCTAGATTCAACAGAAGCCACCACAATCTACACAATTCAACTGTTTCAGCATCAAATCATCAAATCAAGCTAGTTATATGTCATCTTACGTATATACGTATTACAATGAAGTTATCAATTAACTATAGATCGATATCGAGTCACTACATAGACCCTTGAAATGGACCCTTGCATGATTATCTCCAGAAACCAAGACCCTTAACACTTAACTTACAATTTGTTTTCTCAGTTTCTCTTGGACCTTGGTACATGGATTTCAATTTAAACAATTTGAACTTTTACTTTTCAATGCTTTCATTATCCATCAAATTTAAACTTAATCCTTCTCAATTTAAGAAATTGGAAACCAGAAGCAAATTTAAGCCATACCATTAACTTTCGATGAGCATTAATTAATTGGTATATACGTTAATTATTCAAATCACTTTAATTTATTAAATTTACATTTTTTCCCAATATATACTGCATGGTATATGAATTACCTAACTCAACCCCTTTGAATCCACAGTGGATAGATAGATCCCGATACAACTATAATATGTGATCTTTAATTTAATTATAATTATAAGCTATAGTATATAATCCATCGATCGATCATTGTGTGGCATATATAATTTTAAACAAAGATTTTTTTTCTTCTTCACAATTACTAATTTAATGTGTAATCATGGATCAAAAGATTATGGTTGGAATATCCAGTATTTAAACTTGTACAATTCTCAGCTTTTATCATCTACTACACTTCATATTTATAATGATTACAATTAAAAAGGAAATTCTACCAATTCGATGTCAACTATCAAGACCGTTGCTTATTCTATTTTGAATTATCTTAAAATAGATGATCCTTCTACTTTCAAACATGAATATATTAACAAGGATATTGATAGAGAAAGAAATCCTGAACCTGATCATTCAGGATGGTTACAAAAGTTGAATTTATTTGCTGTTTTTAATTGGTATCCATCTCATTATAGTTCATATGAAAGAAAATTCTTAATGAAGTTTGATGCTACCGTGTTTTTCTTCTTAGCTTGCTCATTTTTCACTAAATATTTAGATACTGCTAATATTTCAACTGCTTATGTTGCTGGTATGAAGGAAGATTTAAGTTTAAATGGTAATGAGTTGAATTTATTCAATACATTTTACACTATTGGTTATGCTATTTTCCAAATTCCAGTTACTATTTTGATTACTAGACCAAAATATTCAAGATATTTATTGATTGCTTGTGAAGTGGTTTGGGGTGGTCTGACAATAGCTAATGGATTTGCCAAAACAGCTCAACAGGTTTATGCTATTAGATTTTTGATTGGTGTTTCTGAAGCTTGTAGTTTCCCTGCTACTTATGTTATTTTAAGTTCATATTTAACTGATGAAGAATTGTTCAAGAGAGCTGGTGTTTATGGAGCTTTCAGTTCGTAAGTTATTATTTTAAATTCAAAAAATCAAGAAACCATATAATTGAAATCAAAAGAAGGAATTGAATGGAATTACTAACACATTATATTTTTCCGTTAATATAGAGCTGGTACCGCTTGTTCTGGTTCACTTCAAACTATTATAACTGATAATTTAGATATGGTGAATGGAATCGAAGGATGGAGATGGCAATTCATTATGTATGTATCATTTTGTTTTAGAAAATTGAATCTGATATTTTCATTTGCTTTTATATTTATGAAATTCTTTACTAACTAGATTATTATGATTTAGAGATGGTATTATTACTTTCATAGTTACACTCTATGGATTTTTCGTTTTTGGTGGTATTCCTTCAACAACTAAAAGATTTGGTCTTTTCACTGAAGATGATATGATATTTGCAAGAAAAAGATTAGAAAACAAAATTGCTGCTCCTGAAAGATTCACTTTAAAAGCAGTTAAAGAAACATTTTTAACATGGCAGGTCTATGCTTGTGTCTTTTTATGGGTGTGCCACCATCAAACATTTTATGATAGTGGTTCTAAATTATATCTTAAATCAAGAACTGATTTATATACCCAATCTCAAATCACTAATATGATCACTTATACTACATTAACTTCAGTTGGAGCAGCAATTATTTTCCCACCTATAGCTCATTATTATGGTAAACCATTTGCAGCTGCTATTGGATTATTCTGTGCTTATTATGCTAATATTGTTTTAATTAAATGGCCAGTTAGTAATAACGCCTTAATGTTATCAGCATTTTCAATTAGTTTTGCTTTTAGAAGTGGTATGGCTCAAACTTATTATTCATGGATTGCAACATTATGTAAAGATAATGCTGAAAAGAAAGCAATGGTTCTATCAATTGCAAATTGTCTTTCATATGCCACACAGGCTTGGTTAATTCCAATTCAATTTAATTTGGATCATTCACCTAGTTTCCCAGCTGGTTATAAAGGTAATTTAGGTATTGTTGGTTTTGATACTTTAGCTTTTGGTATCGTTTACACTTTAGATAAATATGATTTGAGAATCATTCCAAAATATGCTGGTCATAGACATTTAGATAATAATGGTGAATTGAAGCAAAGTGCTATTGAAGATGAAGAAAGTTTAAGTCACGATGATAGTGATTCATCATCTGTTAATAAACTTAAGAGTAAAGAAAAAACAGTTGAAATAGTTCATTAGCCTTCCCTCTTTTTGATTTCTTTTTTATATTTTGTAGTTTATTTATTTTACAATTTTAATTCTAGCTTTCAACTATATGATTTATCATTCATATCATTAAAAAACCGAAGCGAAAATCAATGGACCAAAACAAAAATAAGAATAAAACTATAAAAAATACACTAGAAAGAATTACACCAATAATAAAAACACCAAAAAAGATACGTAAAACTAAAATAAAAAGGCACAATTCAATCAAAATAATCTCTTCATTATCTTGTGTAGCAATTTAGAAGATTTTGATTTTGATTTTAATTTAGAAGGTTTGGCAAATGTATTTTTAGACTTACTAGATTTCATACTAGTCGAACCAATGCTTGTTTCTGATGTTTTCCCTATCGTCGTTTGAGCTTGAGTTCCAACTCTAGTTTTAGTTCTAGCATATGTATTAGCCAATCTATTTGTTTCTGTAGTTGTACCTGTAGTACCTGTAGTGCCCGTGGTAGTAGTTTTAGCCAATTCATCTACTGTTGTTTCTGTTCCTGTTGGTGATGATGTTGTTATTTTACGAGTTTTTCTCCGAATTGTAGTTGAAGAAGTGGAGTCAGTACTAGTAGTGGTAAGGGAAGAAAGTGTAGAATCTGTTGATGATGAAGTGGAGCCAGTGGTGGTAGGAGAAGAAAGTGTAGATGATGATGTGGTAACCGAAGACGTAGCTTTGCTAGATGAAGTACTAGTCGATGATTCACTTGAAGAAACAAGAGTGGAAGATGAACTTGAAGAGGTTGAACTGATACTTGAAGTAATAGAACTTGTAAAACTACTAGTAGTTGATGCAGCTGTAGCAGAGCCTGATCCACTAATTGATGCACTAGCAATAGTGTTATATGATGATGCATCCTTTTTATTATTTCCATGAGCAGTACTTTTAGAAATACCATAAGCAATTCCAAATATAACAAAACCAAGAATTACCAATAACATCAAACCTACTATTATCTTTTTCATTCTTGACCAAGCTGAAAATTTATTTAGAAAATTTCCATTAGATCTGGATGGTCCAGATCCAGAACCCATACCTTTTTCTAAATTAGAACCTTGAAAAAACAATCCACCAGCAGCAACAGCACCCATACCAAGACCTTTTGATTGTTCCATTGGTGGTTTAGTAGTAACACTTTTTAGATTTTCTTTAACTGAAATAAAATCAGAAATAGTTGAAATTAATTTAATTCTATCAATACAAACATATTTGATACTAGTTAATTGTTGTTTCTCATCTTCTGTTTCAACTGTAGATAGTAGTTCTTCATAACCAATTTGATTTGATGTATTAGTTAATTTATCCAATATTTCATCAGTTGCAATAGGATAAGTATCTTTGATAAATTCAATCATTTTTGAATCAATATTTTCTAAATGTTTAATTGATTCATTTAATGAACCTTTAAATTTAAAATTTAATGAATTAATTTGATTAATTTTATTTAAATCATTCAGATCTAATCCATTATTTTTTAAATTTTCAATTTCATTCAATATTTCATATTTTGATTTTTTTAAATCATTGAATTTTGAATCACAATCTTGTGAAATTAATGGATCTTGATATTTTGATTCAATTAATCTTAAAAAAATTGAATTTAATTCAATTGAATTTGTTTTAAATTTATCAATTTTTTTGGTAATTGTTGAAGATGTATAATAAAATAAATCATTTCCTTTATCAACATTATAAATATCTATTGAAGTTGATCTCTTAAATGGATTCAAAACTGGGGGTAAAAACGTAAATGATGTCCGTTCTTGATGGTTGATTGTTTTATAACTCATCTTTTAACTTTTATGTTAGTTTGAACTAGAAAAACAAAAGGTGTATAGGACAACCAGAAAGAAAAGGGCAACATTGAAATAATAAATCAATCAGATATACTGTCCTGCCATCTTTTGGTATTTATGGGAATTGTAGGATAAAGGAGCTTTTCTGGGATTTGTTAATTGAATTGTTTTATGGGACTTGAAAATTAAATAGTGCGCCGCATGGGAGTGGTCTGCGTGCGTGAGGCGTGAGAGCGGTGCAGGGGCTCACAAGAGGCTTTATTTACTATTGCTGTAGGATAAGTAGGATAACTAATACATTTTATTAAATTACTTAAATTATAACCTATAAAGTCAAACAAGAGAGGAAAAGATAATAAAAGAAGGGAAAATAAAAGAATTGAGAAATAATAATAATAATAAAGAAAAAGAAACACAAAACTACATACAACAAAGCATTAAAAAAAACCTAAAAAAACCCAGTTTAGTCAACTTAAGTACTGATTAAATGCTTCTTTCTTGATAAAGTTTTACGTGATTTAGTAATTGCTTTATGAGCTTTGTCAACCTTAGGTCTGGTCAAAGTTTTGGAGATTTTGGCTCTATGAGCAGCTTTCTTAGCAGCTATTCTAGCTTTATGAGCAGCCTTGGTTCTGGAAGCAGCTTTCTTAGATTTAGCAGCTTTAGCTTTATTGGCAGCTTTATTAGCTTTAGCAGCTTGTTTAGCAGACTTAACTTTATTAGCAGCTTTCTTAGCTTTAGCAGCTTGTTTGGCCTTATGTGCAGCTTTAGCTTTAGCAGCTTGTTTGGCCTTATGTGCAGCTTTAGCTTTACTAGCAGACTTCTTAGCAGCTGAATATTCTTTAGCTTTAGACTTAGCAGATGATGATTTTGAACTTGATGATGATTTCTTTAAAGAACTTGGATCAGCAAAAGAAGCTGATTTGCTTGACTTGCTTGATTTGCTTGAGGAAGATTTCTTTAAAGAACTTGGATTTGCAAAAGTAGCTGATTTGTTTGAACTTGAAGAGCTTGAAGAACTTGAAGAACTTGATGATGATTTCTTTAAAGAAGTTGGATCAGCAAAAGCAGCATGACCACTTGCAGCTGATTTACTACTACTAGAAGTAGATGTAGAAGCAGAAGATGATTCATTTTTCAAACCTAAACCTAAACCAACACCTAAGCTGATACCAACACAAGCTAAAACAATGATAACCATTATCCAAATGATCTTCTTTCTCTTCTTTCTTTTCTTATCTTGATTTGATAAATAACCATCTTCAATTGATGAAACATTAATTGATGGAACAGAACCATATCTATTATGTTGAGTAACTGCTAATTTTTCATTTGTATCATTTAATGTACCTTGATATTTTTTCATTTGTAATTCAGATTGAATTAAATTTAAAGATTCTAAAAATGAATCAATTTGAGATATTTCTAATGAAGCATTTCTTAAACTTGTAACAATATCTTTTTCATTTTGACTTGTTTGTGTTTTCATTTCTTGTAAATAAAAATCATCAGATTTCAGTTGTCTTAAATATAATTCAAAATCAGAACCATAAGGATGACTACCATATGTATACATCAAGTATTGTAAGTAGTTTGATCTATATAATTGATAAGTATTTTTAGCATTTGGAAGATATTCAGAAAATAATTTAACTAAATCATTATAATAATTAACTTTTTTTAAATTTGTTAATTCTAAAGATTTAGATAAAGATGAAAAATCCAATCTAATTGAAGTTTCTAATGAATCTAATTCTTTATAAGTATAAGATAATTCAGAATGATAAACTGAATCATGAGTTTCTAATTTAATTGCTTGTTCTCTAATTCTTAAAACTAATTGATTATAATTATCTAATTTTGTTTTTAAATTAGATCCTTTCAAATAAAATGCATCACTTGGGTCTTCTTCATCTATATTATATAATGAAGATTCTATTGATTGAGTTGTAGTGAAAGGATCATCAGATTTAGTCTTTTCTAATGGTATTTTCTTAAAGAACGACATGATGATACGACCAATGATAATAAACGATTACAGATGAGAGCAAGTAGCATTAGTTGAGCAGTTCAATAAAGTAAAGGACATCCTCTTCTTTATATATCTACCCCCATTCACCAAACCATTCCCATTCCCATCCCAGTTATCAGGCATGCTACCCTATAGAACTTGAGAGGTGTAATATCTGGGGAGTGGTTGTTAACGTTTTGGGCGCGTAATTTCATTATGGGGGAGAGTTAAATATAGAGAGAGTATACAGCTACTTATGTATTATTAGATATACGATTTTTTGATAATAATTAGTAAAACTAAGATTGATGTCAAATGATTCAATCATCTGAGGTACACAGTCCATATAAACTTATACAAAATACAAAAAGAGAGAAAAGATAAAACCATAAAAATAAAAGTAAGCCAAAGAAATATGAAAAGAACTAACAGTAATCATGAACTTCCAGAGAATGGAATAAAAAGTAAAAAAGACCCATTATAATCAATCAAGCTGACATATATCTATAAATGTGCTATTGAATATTTGAAATTCTTTGCAACGTTCTTTCTTGCTTTAGAAATCACTTTTTTTGAATTCTTAGAAGCAACTTTTGAATTCTTAGCAGCAACTTTAGCTTTACTAGCAGCCTTATGCTTTTCAAGTTTAGTAACTTTAGATTTATGTGAATTCTTAGCAGTTGTCTTAGCAGATGCTTTCTTTGTCTTTAATTTTGAAGCTTTGGCAGCAGACTTAGCTGATGATGATTTACTTGTTTTTGCGGTTTTAGCTTTATGAGTTTTTTTTGCAGTAGCTTTAGCAGATGATTTCTTAGTCTTAGCTTTATGAGTTTTTTTAGCAGATGATTTCTTAGTCTTAGATTTATGTGACTTTTTAGCAGCAGCTTTAGCTTTAGATGATTTCTTACTCTTAGATTTATGTGATTTTGAAATACCACGTTTTTCAAAAGATTCTTTAAAATCAGAAATTGAAATATTATCACCAGTAGTATCAACATTATTAACTTTAACAAGTTCAGAAGTGTTTTCAGTTGATGAAATTGAATGATTATATAAATTTCTTGAACCAATTGAAGCAATACTAAAAGTTGATAAAATAATAATAACCATTAACCAAATTAATTTCTTTCTTTCTTTTCTTTTATTTTCAATAGTTAATGAAATATCATCATCATTATCATATTCGATTGATTCAATTGAATTTTCTTTGGTTTCAATTTGATTGATTGATAATGATTCTGATTCTTCTTCAATTGGTAAACTTAAAGACATGATTTGATTTGATTTATTAAATTTAAGGGATTAAGATAAAAACTTTAAAGGAGTATCATATTGCCATTATATTAATTGGCGATATGAACTTATATATGAACTTATATTTGAACTTATCATTTATCATTTTACCAGGCATTCTATAGATTTGAATAATCTGGGAATGGACAACTTAAGCGACGCGTCCAGCGACTTAACCTGTCCCTAACAAAAATATAGGGCACAGCCGTTATTGCCACGTGACTGTCACATAACACGTGATATAGTCACATGCGTGCCATAAATTTTGGCCATGGCCTGGCCGTGGAGTTGTTCCACTGAACTTGGTTCTGATAAAACAGCATGTGCTGAAAAGTACTTGGGATTACACATTACATTTATATATAATCAAGATATCGAAGAATCAAAGATTGATAAGAAGCTTGCCGTAGTAGTAGTAATAACTGTTGTGTAGCAATTAAGCAATCGACTCAACCAAACCCTTTAAAAAAAAGAAGAGGATCAATTTTACCTCTGAACCGATATAGAGTTAGTTAAACGAAGAGTAATTGCACGTACTGGTATAAAAATCATTACTTTGAAGTTAACAATAAACCCTGCATGATAATATTCTAGTTAATGAAGTTCTTCATCAGAAGAACCTTTTTCAAACAGTTTCAAACCATTAAGACGAAAAGTCTTTGAAGTTGGTAGCCAAAATCTAAATATAAATCAGCAGTTGAGCACTGTTTCAACACAAACACCAGTTACACTAGCTGTTGCACCACCAGCTAATCCATTGTAATCCAGTAACATATGTTGTATAACTGTGTTCCACCCAGATAACATAACGTCTTATCCTGTCAATATCACTGAACTGGTATCAAAACACTATGAAATAAATGAAATAGATAAAAGCGCCTTATTCTTATTTCTCCTGTCCCATAACTGATCCAAGTAGTATAAATAGATCATGTTCTGCTGTCTGTTTCAAATTTTGCATCTTGATGTTTTTGATACCATCTTTCTCTTTTCTTGTCTTTCCTGTCCTATGGTTAATATAACATCATGTCTAACTATTTGCTAAATCCTTTTGAACCTGAAGCTCCTTTAATGACTTCAAATGATTTTCATTATCAATCTTCTCAAATTAGACAAAAAATAAGTGATTATTCAAATCAATTAACTAAATTACAAACAACTCAAGATAATTTAGTTTCTGCTGTTGGTATTAATGATCAACAAATTCAACAAAATAATTTAAATAATCAAATTACTCAATTAAAATCATTACAATTAGAAATTAAAAATTCAATTGAAAATTTAAAAAAAATTCAAAATTTATCTGAAGATAAAGTTATACAAATTAATAATTTTAATAGATTATTTAAACAACAAATTAATAAATTTTTAAAAATTGAAGATCAACATAGAGAAAAATTAACTCAACAAGGTATTCAACAATATAAAATTATAAATCCAAATGTTAATGATTTAGATGCAAGAGAATTCGTTGAAGATTTTGGTAATAAACAAGTTTTTTCAAATGCAATTAAAAATTCAAATAGATTAAATAATTCAACAACAGTTTTAGAAAATGTTGAAATGAGATATCGTCAAGTTCAACAAATTGAAAAATTAGCTGTTGAATTAAATGAATTAACAACAAATTTACAAGATATAGTCTTTGAACAAGAATATCAATTCGAACAAATTGAAAGTAATGTTGAAATTGCTCAACAAGAAGTTGAAAAAGGTGATGTTAATGTTCAAGGTGCAACTACTTATGCTAAAAAAGCAAGAAAGAAGAAGTGGATTTTATTCTGGATTATCTTAATTATTACTATAGCTATTATTATTGCAATTGTTATAGCTGTTTTAAAAGCTTGTAAAGTTATAGGTTAAGTTAAATTAATTCTATTATATCTTTGATCTTTTTTACTGTAATCCAATTATTCTTGTTTGTTTTAACTGAATGCACACCCATTTGTTACTCTTAAGTTAGTTTTGGAACTATTATTATTACTACTACAATATTATATAATTGTTTATATCCCCCCTCTTTATTATTTGCTGCATTTTCCTATAGTATTTTTTTTATTGTTTTTTTTTTTGTCTATGTATTTTTTTAATTTTATTCTTATATTTAATGTTTTTTTTGTTTCGATTATCAGAAAAAAAAAATATATATATGTAGTAAATTAAATTAAATTAAATTGAAAACATAAATTGATAAGCTAATACACAAAATGATATATAATTAATTAAGATAAGCAATGCAATAAAAAAAGAAAAACAATAATAAGCAAATTTGATTTTGAATAATTATAAATTATTTAATAACCTTCTTAACAATTTCTTCAACTTCATCCCAATCATCATTTGGAATTCTAGTCATTTCAATACCACCAAAATAATTTCTAATACTAGTTAAACAATCAAATGCTTTTTTATCTGAAATAAATGAAATTGAAACACCAGTTCTACCAAATCTACCAGTTCTACCAATTCTATGTAAATATGTTGATGGATCAGGTCTACCTAATTTATCAAATGGCATATCATAATTAACAACCATTGAAACTGATGGTATATCAATACCTCTTGCTAAAACATTTGTTGTAATTAAAACTTTAGAATCACCATTTCTAAATTGATCAATTAATCTATCTCTCTCACTTGTTTCTAAATCACCATGTAAAACTGATACTTTATGTCCTTCTTTTTTCATTTGAAAATATAATTGATCTGCTGTAGTTTTTCTTTGAACAAATATAATTGATGATGCTATTGTTAATAAACCATATAATTCTGATAAACATTCAAATTTATGTTTATCTGAATTACAATCCATATATAATTGTTTAATTGCATCAACATTTAATTCTTCATGTCTTAATTCTAATGAATTTGCATCTGGAACAAATCTTTCAGCATATAATCTAACTTCATCTGGGAAAGTAGCTGAAAATAAAACTAATTGTGTATTTCTTGGTAACATTTTTTTAACTCTAACACATTGATCACCTAAACCTTGTTGATCTAACATATTATCTGCTTCATCTAAAACAAAAACTTTTAATTTTGATGCATCAATTTTTCTTTTTCTCATTAAATCTAACAGTAAACCTGGTGTACCAACTGCAATTTGTGCTCTAACATTTGCATTTCTTTCAACTGAACCTGGAACAACTAATTGAATTTTAATATTTGTATATTTACCCATTTCTTTAACAACATCCATAGTTTGTCTAGCTAATTCTCTTGCAGGTGATAAACAAATAGCTTGTAAACTTGGATCATTAATATCAATTCTTGATAACATTGTTAATGAAAAAGCTGCAGTTTTACCAGTACCTGATTGTGATTGACCAATCATGTTTCTAGCAGGATTTGATAATAATAATGGTAATGCTTTTTCTTGAATTTTTGAAGGTTTTGAAAATTTCATTGCATACAGACCTTTTAATAATTCATCAGTTAATCCTAATTCTTCAAATGATTTAACTGAAAATAATGGAGAATTTGGATCAGCTTGTAAATCAGCTAGTTTAACTTTAACTTCATATGATGATTTGATTAAACTTGATGTTGTTGAATCTTGTGTTGTTGGTCTTTCGGATTCTTTTGATTCAGTAGAATCTTTAGTTGATGGTTTTGAATCTTCAGATTCACTAACTTCACTAACTATTGATTTATTTCCTGAAACACCAGGAAGAGTTTCTAATGATGGTAATGTTGATGATGGTTTTTCAGATTTATCTTCGTCTTCTTCCAGTTTACTTTCTTCTGAAGTTGAAACTGGTGTTGGAGTTGGTGTTGGAGTTGGTGTTGGAGTTTTTTCATCAGCAGGTGTAATTATAGATGCTGGTCCAGTTGGAATGTCATCTTTTTTCACTTCTTTATCTTTATTAGTTA
This sequence comes from Ambrosiozyma neoplatypodis, assembly GCA_030567495.1. Taxonomy (NCBI): domain Eukaryota; kingdom Fungi; phylum Ascomycota; class Pichiomycetes; order Pichiales; family Pichiaceae; genus Ambrosiozyma; species Ambrosiozyma neoplatypodis. Next base: position 54,555 of record JAJLSG010000214.1, on the reverse strand, counting down.
TCGATAGCTGAGCCAATAAAGCAGCTGCATCTTGTTTTGGTGTTGAATCGATAGTCATAATTAAAATATAAAAACAACTGAATTCAAATGGAATGTAAATAAAATTATAAGTAAGATTAGTTTAAATTGTTCTTTGGAGAAAAATAAGAGAATTAAAATGATTTTGGATTATCAATAATTAATCTGATTGTAATTGAATCAACATACCTAACTTGTAGTTATAAATGTTTAATCTGATCGAAAGGAATGGTCAAAACTCCAGTTAATTGCCTTTGAAATTCAAAAATTCGAAAATGTTTTTATTTTGATTTCGCAGAGCTTGAGCCGGGTAATGTCTGGAGTATGATAACTTGATAACTAGTATTTCCAAATACATGTACCATATATATAGAATGGATAAAGATAATGGAAATGATGAAAAGATGGATAAATTGGTAGGCTCATTGCTGCAATTGAACGTTCAAATAGCTGATTCAAAACAAGTTCAACAGACAAATACAACAACTACTCCTATAAAACAAGATAAAGATAAAGATAAAGATACAATTGGATCAACAATAGCCAAATCAAAAATAACTTTAGCTCAATCTAAAATATTAACCAAGTTATCAAGTCGAACAACAAATTCCTTATTAAATGTTTCATCAGATACTTTAAAAGCCAATAAAATTTCAATTAGATTTAAACCAATTGGTTCAATATCAAAATTAAAACAACCAATTTTTAAAATTTCAAGAAATTCTAAATTTATTTCAATTAATAAATTCTTAACTAAGAAATTAAAAATTAATAAAGTTTATTGTTATTTAGGTAATTCAATTGTACCTAATCCTGATGATGAAATTGGTAATTTATTTGATATTTTTAAAGTTGGTGATGAATTAGTTATTTCTTACTGTAATATGGTGGCTTTTGGGTAATTTACTAATTTTGTTAAGTTTATTTATTTATTTATGTACATGTATATTAATAATAAACTGGTATAATGATATGAATGAAGATAAAAAAGTATATATAAGTAAGGCCATAATAAAAAACTAATAAATAGTGGATGAAAACCACTCCAAAAAACTAATGAAAATATAAATTAAAAAAATCCTAAAATGTAAATGTAGTGTAAAAATAAATAAAATAACCAAGTATTGCATAATGTTATTTGTAAAGAAAAAAAAAATTGAATAATAATAAAAATTAAAGCATCATAAACTAAATCATAAAAGAAAAATCAAAAGAGATTAAATAAATTAAAATAAATCATTGAATAATTTATTTATTTATCATCACCTTTACCATTCCAAAACCAACCTTTTCTAGCTGGAGTATTTGAAACATCTTGATTAACAATTCTAGAATTACCAGATTGATCAATAACTTCTTTAACTTCTCTAACTTCTTTAGTACCATCATTGAACTTTCTTCTAATTGTAGTTGTCTTTTCAGTTTCACCATTTTCTAAGGTTTTCATAAAAGTTGATGAATAAGTCTTAACAGCATATTTATTATCAAAATTATTATTACAGTTAGAATCATCATTAATAGTATTACCCCAAACTTCTTTATTATTATCATTTTGATTAACTTGAATTTGAGTTGATTTTTCATTTAAGAAATCCCATTTTGCTCTTTCTTGTTGTTTAAATTTATTCCATTCAGCTTTCTTTTTTTGTTTAATAATTTGATTCATATTTGATTGCCAATTTAAATAATCATTAAAATTTTCAAACCAATAACCAAATTTATTTTCATGATCATTTTCAATATCTTCTTTAGATAATGCATTTGATTCATTTGGTAAATTTAATTTTGGAAATAAACAATGCCAATAACCTTTTTGATCCCATGCTGATAATCCATTAATTTTTTTACATTCATCGTATAATTTAGGTGATGGAACAGGATAAGCAATATATCCATCATCATTACATTTAAAATAACCTGAACGTTTAAAAAATGAACCTCTACCATCATGATGATTATATTTATTAAATAAAGGATTTGAATCAAAATCAAATAAACGACCACTTGATGTAAATGAATCAGTTGATTCTTGTAAATCTTTCAAACTTGATCTGATTTCATTTGAAACTTCAGGTAAGATGTTCAAGACACTTGATAATGAAGCTGATGCTAAATCATTAGCTGATGATAAGACATTTTTAACTGATTCATCTAATTCTGGAATATTTGGATTGGATGGCAAATTAACGATATCAGTACATGTAGTTGATTCAGGTGAGTTGTTGTTGCTAACAGTTGTGATAGCAGTTTCATCTGAAGTTGGCTTGCCTTGGGATGGATTGAATAGACCCATATTTAATATTTATCTAAATTAAATTATGATTAGAAAGGAAGTTGTATAAGTTGTATTTAAAATACACAATTAAAAAACAAATAAATAAAAAAAAATTACTGCGGATAATCCGAGGGAGGTCCTGGAGGACGGTAGCCAAAGAAGTCATTAGGAGCAATGGAGCCAGAACGGGTGTTGTAACCGTAGAACGATGGGTTGTAGTAGTTCTGGTTGATGTATTGTTCTTGATGATCTGTAGGAGGACCTTGATGAGCACCTGGTGGAGGTATATGGGAGGTATTAGAAAAGTGCTGGGAAGGAAGAATTGTATTGTATGAATTTGAATTGGAAGGATTCATGATTGTACTAACCATGGATGGACGTAAATTCATAGGTTGTGCTGCAGAAAAAGAGCCACCATTATAAGAATTGGAGTCAAATGAAGATGGAAAGACAGAAGAACTATGCCCTGGAACAGAAACACCAACAGGTGGAATATTAGGAACACTAGACCAAGGTATATTGAAAGTTATATTATTATTTAAATTAGTTTTATTTTTACCAGACATAGACGACGAAGGTTGTAGTTTCTGTTGATTTGAATAGTTAAACAGGGGATTGAGTTCATCATTAAATTGAGGTAATATATTTTGATGCTGTGGTTGTTGTTGTTGCTGTTGCTGCTGCTGTTGTTGCTGTTGTTGTTGCTGTTGTTGTTGTGATGGTGGTGGTGGTTGATTCACAACTGATGATTGTTGTTGTGGAATACCAACTTGAGGTAAGAATCTACTATATTGAATTGTAACATCTTCTAAAGGTTTAGTTGAACCAAATTGCATATTGAAAATTTTAGATAATTCAGCAAATGTTTTAGTATTATCAAATAATTCTGAATTATCATAAACTTCTCTATTTTCAATTGCTGGTTCTTTTTTAATATTGAAAATTGGGGATATGAAAGGTCCCATTTCATCAGCTAAAATTTGTTGAAATGATTTATCAAATGGTGCACCTGATCCCATTTTATCTAAATCTACATTTAATAAAACTTCATAAACTGATCCTTGCATAATTTCTCTAACAAATTGAACCATTCTTTCTTCATCAGGATAAATATAATCAAAAAAATGAAAACCAACATTAATATTTAATGTTGCTGAATAATTAAAATTTTTTGATTTAACTTCCATTAAAAAATCTCTAAAATCATCCATATCTTTTCTAGCTGTAGTTCTAACAATTTCATCTTTATGATATAAAAATGTACAAAGAGTCATTCCTGTATGAATAACCATTTGTAATAGTTGAGGAGAAAATTGTAGCAATATACCCATTTTCAATAAACTTGGAGAAATTTGAACAATCATATGACATAATTCAAAACATATATAATAATAATCATCTTTATTAAAATTTAACAAAGAAGAAGATAATGAATAATTACCAGTTGTTATAATTTTTCTAATTAATAAACCTCTAAAAGATAAAGCACTTTGATAGATACAGAATTTAATATAAGCATAATAAATTCTTAATAATTGAAATTTAAAATCATCTTCAGTTTCATGTTGTAAACAATAAGATAATGATTGATACCAAGAAGAAATTAAATTATCAATATGTGATATAATATGGGTGAATTTTGAACCTTCTAAAGCTAATTTATATGATAAATTTTGTTGTTCAGTTACTTCTCTTAATAATTCAGAAAATTTAATAACTGAAAGATAATAATAAACTTGAATTTTTGAAGATTCATTATCTTCAATATAATTAGTATCATTTTCTGATATTAATTTAATAATTTCTTCTTCAGATAACATTGTAACAGTACAATCCTTTGAATCAATTCTATGAGTTCTTGTGAAAGTTAATGATAATAATCTATCTAATGAAAATAATGACCAAAATAAATTTTTATAAACAAATTTATCATCATCGGTAATATTTGGATTATTGGTTTGATCTAAATGCATTGAAAATGAAATAGCAACATTGATTGCATTATCTAACATTGTACATCTATCAACTAAAGAATATTCATTATTTGAAATAAAACCTAATAAAATTAATGATTGAACTAAAGGTATTGGTCTTGTTTCAATTTCTGAATCACATAATATTTTAGCTCTATGAAATAAAATTTCAGGAGTATCTAAACTTGGATCTCTTATTTTTTTATTTTGATTATCATGACAACAAATAATTGCTCCAACATATAAAACACAACGTAATAATAATAATGAAGGAGGATTTTCAAGATCTTTATAATCATTTAAAAACTTTTGTCTTAAAATATAATTATGAAATGGATTGAATTTAGTGAAAAAAGCATCAATATATTCATTACAAGTTTCTTTAGAAGGTAATATAAATATACCATTTAAAATTAATGTGTTAATAACATGTGTACTAATTTTTAAATCTGAATTTTGAAAACCATCATCTGAACTCATGAATCTTTCTGTTGCCAGTTTAATAAAAAATGAAGGTGTTGAATTTTTGAAATAGCCTTTAAAACTTGAATATTCAAATCTATTAGATATCATTGCTTCATGATCAAGAAAAATTGCATTTTTCTTTTTAAGTAGTTCATTAATATTATCATCAATAATTATATCATCATCATTGTTATCTGTTTTTAATAATACATTTTCCAATTGTTTTTTTATTATTTTATTTGATTTCTTAACGGGTTTAGTAATATTACCATCATTAGTACCACCAGTTATAGCAATATTATCAATTGTTGTTGCCGCCGTTGTTGGTGATTTATTCTTTGGCTGTCTTGGTTTATTCTTTTTTTTTCTTTCTGTTAAAATACACTCAACACCAAATTCTTCACAATTTGTACATTTTTCAAGTGGGTAGTTCTTTTTAATAACATCACATCTAACTTTTCTCTTGTTACAAGTTTGACATGCCTTTGAAGACCTACCTCTATTAAATTTCTTTGTTTTTGAAAGTTGAGTTTGAGTTTGAATTGAAGCAGATGCCCCTGTAGCTGAGTTGACTTGAGCTTCGTCAGAAGAAGCAGCAGGATGGGGAGACTCTATATCCATGGTATATAGATAATATAGTTATTGTTATCCCTGCTGTGGCCAGAAAGAACTAGGAGTGTCTGCGTAAAGTCATTATGCTCCATGCTGCCCGTGCATGATTTTGATTATAATCTCGATATTCTTCTAGTAAAAGAAAATTTACCCCCGGCTATAAGTCGGATTGTACACAGATTGTACACTATACACCTTAAATATACAATAAAACTAATTAATATATATATTCATTGGATATTCAATTCATGTTCAAGTCATGAGGAATATCAAGCATCATCTCTTGCCCATCGTATAGAACTTCTTCACTGTACGGAAACACTAAAGGTGGGTGAATAAAACTGGGGTTAAGTATCATCGGCGGATGGAACTTTGGATATCTTGTAATTAATTCATCCATTTGTTTTTCTGTCAATTGATCTTGTTCTTTATTCGTTGTACCATCATCCAAAAATGATGGATAATCCGATGATTCAGCATTAATATCATTCATTAGACCATCAAGATTCTTAGTTGATCCAAGTTGAGTTATATAAATATCTTGTAGTTCATTAATATTAGTTGAATAATATTCAGGGATGAATCCATTTACATTATCTTGTTCTAATTGAACATTATTACTATTTGTTGTAAAATATGAATTATTATCTTGTTGTTGTGCACTTTGTGGTGTCATTGGATTAGAATATCCTTCATTTAAAACTGATATTAATGATGATGGTCCATTATTATATTCATTCTTATAATTACCAAACCAACTTGAAACAATTGGGTTACTTAGAGTGTTATTATTAATATGTGTAGTATTAGTTATTGAAGGATCATTATTGTTGTCGTTACTACTACTTCCTATAGTAGCCGGTGAATCAATAACTTTATCAACTTTAGATTTGTTTTTATCATTTAATTCTTTTTCAAAATCAATTTGTAAAATTGGAAATTTAACAGGTGGTAAATTATCAAAGAAAAATTTATTTAAAAATGGAAAAGGTTTAGTAGCATTAAATACTTCTTCATCATGTTTTCCATTTATTGCTGATCTAACATAACTACCTAATTTAGTTCTTTCAGGATAAATCACTTTTAGAATAAAATAACATGCATCAATCATATGCCATGATATTAAACTTGATAAATCATTTAAAACTGGTATAATTTTTTTTAAATCTGATTCAGCTAATTTTCTTAAATTTTCATCTTTATAATATAACATTGGTAACAAAGCACATCCACCTTGATACATTAAAAATATACAATCTTGACAAAATGGTAATAATTCTTTATATTTTGAAGCTGCTGAATAAATTGTTTCGGCTAATTTATGAACTGATTTAGCTAATGAATTCCAAAATGATAATTTATTTATACTTTCAGCTTCTTTTTCTAAAAAATATGAACTACCAGGAACAACACTTTCACTTCTAACACTTCTAACAATAACTGCATATAATCTGAATAAATTAATTTTTTGAACAAATAATTCCATTGAAAATATATAAATATTAACAAAAAACGAATCGAATGAATCAACTGGTGATTTATTGTTTGTCTTTAAAAATAAATTATAAAATTCATTAATTATTTGATCTATTTTTTCCAAGTAATGAACAAATGGTTTACATTCTAATGCAGCAATATTTGCTTTCTTTTCTAAATTTGTAATTTGATCCATTAATAAAGAAATTTCAATTTGATGTGAATACATTTGAAATGACATAATAGGATTTGGTAAACCTCTATTTAAAAATTCATCATATGTTAATTTTGAAACTGTACATGTTGATCTATCAAAATTATAATTTTTTGAAAAACTTAAAGCATAAGCTCTATCTTTAATCATTAATAACCAAAATAAAAATTTGTAATTGGATTTTTCATCATCTGTTAAATTACCTGAATTATCATTTGATAAATCTTTATTCATACCAAATGCAACAGACACTCTAATTGCTAAATTTAAATAATCTTCCATTGTTTGTAATGATGTATGTAAAGTTGGTGGTGTACCTAATATATATAATGATAAAGCTAAATAAAATCCATCAGGTTCCATATCAGCATTAGCAACTAATCTTGCTTTTTCATATAAAACCTTAGCTTCAGTTTGTTTTTCTTTACTACTATGATCCAACATTCTGCAACCAACATAAAGTATACATCTTAACATTAATAAAGACTTTGGATTTCTTGGATTACCAAAATCGTTATAAAATTTATCTTTTGTAAAACAAGGATGAAATAATTGAAATTTTTCAAAATAAGAATTAATATATTTTTCACAATTTGATTGACTTGGTAATGTGAAACAACCTGATAATTTTAATATACTAACACATTCATCAGTTGCTAAATCTTTCATTCTAATTGTACCTCTGTAACTATAATATTCAGTCATTGACATTTTTAAACCATAATGAGATGTTAAAACTTTGACAAATTGAGATAATTGATATCTATTAACTGGTCTATTTAAGATTTCATCAGGATTTAATAAGATTTCATCACCTTTTAAATCAGAATAAGGATCTAAAATTTTTGATGGACTATCAGTTGCAACACTTGAAGGAGATGTTTCAGTATTATTGTTATTTATAATTGGAATTGAATTTAAAGGATCATTATTTTGTTGTTTTAATATACTTGGACCTAATTTTTGAATTTCTGCTAATTTTCTATCTTCTTCAATTTGAGTTTTAGTTCTTTTCCTTTTATGTTCAACTAATTTACAATCAACTCCAAATTCTTCACAATTTGTACATTTTCCAGGTTTCTTACTATCTAAATCACATCTAACTTTTCTTTGAGAACATCTTTGGCATGCTTGTTTTGATTTTGCTCTACGATATCTTGGTTTCTTTGGAACCTTTTTAACCGCAGATAGATTGATATTGGATGAAGATGCTACCTCTTGTGTATTGTCCATGATAAATAGTAATGACTGGATAGCATAAGAGAAAAGACAGCGTAGAGAAAGGTGAAGTAAAATGACCAATTCTCCAAGTAATCATTTGATTCTAATTTAATTTGTCTTTAGCAAATTTAGTTAGTTATAGAAAACGTAAATAGCAGTGGTTGTTCTATCCGGACGGGTCCGGGACTGGGTCACCGGGTGGCTTACTCCGGCTTAACGCCGAAGAGAACAATAGGGGGTCATTTGATAATTTTGATTGATTTTAAATTCAATTTAAATTCAATTTAAATTCAATTATTAACGTTACAAGTATGCACAGTATACAAAGAAATACAAAACAATATAATATATAAGAATGAGAAGAAATGTTGATGTATATGCAAATTAATTAATTAGTGATCATAAGAAGCATTAAGAAAATAGCGATTAACGTTGTGGAGGAGGAGGATAATGATAATATGGGTACTGTTGTTGCTGCTGCTGTTGTTGTTGCAGTTGTTGGTGTTGTTGTTGGTGATAATGAGGTTGTTGTTGAGGAATCTGAGGTGGAGGACCTTGAGGAGGATGATGCATTTGTGGTGATGGTCCTTGATAATAATTTGGACCTGTAAGTGGTGTCTGAGTTGAAATTGATGGCCTTTGTAAATATGTTTGAGTTGGTGGTGTTATTAATGGAGGTAAAACTGGTTTTTGACGAGGACCATGTGGATGAGAATGAGGAGGAGGAGGATAATGAGGATTTATATGAGGATTAGAATGACGATGTAATGGAAAACCAGAAGGAGATGGAGCTGAGACAAATGGAATATTATTAAACGTTGTAACAGATTCAGCACCATGTAGAACATTTTCCTGATTTAATGTAGTAAGATTATTGACTGAACTATTTGATAATTCGGTATCTCTTCTTTGGATAACATTTGATCCAATATTTGGACCACCAATAGTACTAAGTGAAGTCATACTTTGTGGATACATTTCAGTTGCTGAATGTGGTGGTTGTGTGCTTGAAACACTTGGAAATAATAAATCATTGATCTTATTTGTATCTTCTAACTTCTCGGGTCTAAATAAATTTGGTAAATGTTCTTTAAGATTTGCATCATTTTCATCTTTATAACCTTCAAATGTTTTTGTATTACCAATTTGGATTAATAACAGTTCTTGAATTGATGAATATGGAATATCTGAAAATAAATCTTCTGTTATTGAACTTGATTCTGATGTATTAACTGTTTCTGTACTGCCTCTATTAGATGATCTATTTGCTGTATAATTTGAACTATTATTACTATGAATATGGTTGTGATTGTGTTCAGTATTAGATGATCCATGATTATAACTAGCAGCCAATAATTCCTCTGGTTTAATTTTAACTTCATTAATTGAGACATTATGATTCCAATCATTTATAGATGGAGTACTACCACATGAACTAATAATATTATTATTGTTATTGTTGTTGTTATTATTATTAATATTATTATTATGAGTATTAACAATACCATTTGGATCTCTTTTAACATGATTCGTAACATCAGAAGCTGAATATGTTGAATAATCAGAACTATTAACAAAATCTATATCAAAAACAGGTTTAACAAAAGGTAATGAATTAGCCATAGCAATTTGTTTTAATTGTGGATAAGGTTGAGCAGCTTTAATTAAATCTTCACAATTTGCACTACTAATTGTTCTTCTTAAATATCTAAATAATTTTTCATTTGATGATCCAATATTATTTATAACAAACCAACATGTATCAATAACGTGCCATGAAATTGAATCATTAAGTTCTGATAAAGCAGGAATAAGTTTGCTTAGATAATACTCTGATTTTGAACGAATATTTGAATCAATATGATATGGTAATGGTAATAAAATAACTGCTGCTTGAAAAACTAAAAATAATGAATTTTGTAAACATGGCAGATAATTTTTATATTTAACAACTGAATTAGTAATCATTTCAGCCATTTCAAATGCTGATTTTGATAATGATTCTAAACATGGACCAATTAATAATTCTTCTTGTGTTATATAACTTGATGAACCAGCTTTTAATTTTTCATTTTGAACACATCTTAAAATGATTGATAATATTCTAAACATATTAACTCTTTGAATGAAAACATTCAATGAATTATAATATAAAACAGATAAAAATCCTAAAATTGTATTATTTGGATCTTTACTAGATTCAGATAAACTAACAGAAAACTCATTTAATAATTGATCAATTTGTTTATGATAGCTTAAAATTGGTTGTCTTTTAACAGCTGCCATATTTGCCTTCTTTTGTAATGTTGTAACTTTATCCATTAAAATTTGAAAATTAACACTTTGTTTAACATATTCAACTAAACTTTTCTTTTCTGAAGCTTCAATATCTAAATCTTCAAAATCATCTTTTGTAACCATTTTAACTGTACAGATTGATGCATCAAAATTATAATTTTTTGTAAATGATATAGCATATGCTCTATCAGTTATAATTAAAATCCAAAATAATCTTTTGTATACTTTTTTTTCATATGAAGTTAAATAAGTCACATCATTAACATCTTTATGTATACCGAATAAAATTGCAGTTTTAATTGCACTACTTAAACTGTCTTCTAAAGTTCTTAATGTAGGATGAGCTGATGGAGGGCTTGTTAAAATAAATGTTGATAAAACTAGACAAACTGCATCAGGTTCTAAATCAGAATTTAAAACCATTTTAGCTTTTTCATATAATAAAGCAGATTCTTCGTGTTCTTCTTTAGTTGTTGCATATAATCTACAACCAATATATAATATTGATCTTAATAATAATAAACTTGATGGATTTGTTAAATCTTTATTTTCTTCATCAAATATTTTTCTTGATAAAACTGGATAAATTTTTTGATATTTATTAAAATATGCATCAATATATTTTTCACATTTTGCTTTATTAGGTAAATTAAAACAACCTGATAATTTCAAAATTTTTATACATTGTGGAGTACCTAAACTTCCTATTGTAACATTACCTTTAAATTTATAATAATCATGCATTGATAATTTAATACCATAATGTGAAGTTAAAACTTTAAAAAATTGAGAGAATTTAAATTGATCAACTTCTTTTGAAGCCCATTTTTTAGTATCAATTTTAATTTCATTAGGATCATTACTTAATTCATTATTATCATCATCATCATCATCATTAATTATTGTTTTAGGGGATGTAGCACTTGATTTTCTTTTCTTTTTGGGTTTTGGTTTATCATTTGATACCAATTCTATATCAACACCAGCTTCTTGTAATCTTTTTAATTCTTCTAGTCTATCAGCTTCAATTTGAGCTTTAGTTCTTTTCTTTCTTCTTTGAACTAACACACAAGGAACACCAAATTCTTCACAATTTGTACATTTTTCTGTTGGATAGTTCTTAGTAGTAACATCACACCTAACCTTTCTCTTATTACAAGTTTGACATGCTTGAAGGGATCTATTTCTTTTATATCTAAAATGATTTGAATTATTATTATTATTATTATTATTATTATTATTAGGAGATGATACTGAACTATGATTTGTTGGAGTTGGGGTTGGAGTTGGAGATGAAGTTTTATCATTACTCTGATCATCCACTTCCGTTGATTCCATATTTGCTGTTTTGGGATTTTGGGAAGGTTCTTTCTCTTGATTTTTATCGAAACTTTTGTTGTTGTTGTTGTTGTTGTCAGTGGAAGAGTTGTTGTGGGCCAATAATGATATCGACTGACTTTGATGAGTGTGACTTTGTTGAACGGATGAATTATCAGGACCAGGAGGATCAAGGGATTCAGGGCCAGTCAGCATACTTAACTTGATTGAGGATTTAAGATTTAAGAATTGATTGTATCCTATACCTTCTATCTGAACTAGTGCTATAGCTTATTATATGTGGACTCTTCTGGAGGCTGATATGATATATGATCGATGGATGGATTAAAAATTTGAAATGGTTTAATTTCTAAATTGGGATAAATAAAATAAGCGGGCCCACGGCCGCCCACCCACCCGGGAATTCAAGGTGCGGCTAGACCACGGGCCCACCGGGCAGGCCAGGCCGCAGGCTAAGCCCATATGGCGGCTTGGACTACGGCGCGGAGGTAATGTACCTCACGCGCGGGTAAATTATATATCATTAAAATTAAGACGATCGATAAATAAATTATAAAAAAACTTTAGAAAGATCATTTGAATAAACTTCACTACAATTAAGTTAATTGAAGTTGAATAACCTACAACTAGCACCAGTATAATTAAGTATAATTAACTCAAAATCAATTGTACATTGCAATTGCAATCAATTGAGTTTAAGTGAAATTTAGGAGGAGCGGCTTCTGCAGGGCTGATTTCAGCTGCGCGCGTGCGCAACCGGCCGCGTGCATGCACATGCGCAGAAATTTAATTATACATTAAATTAATTTACATATGTATACAGCTATAGTTATAACCGACTACATGTACATGTATACTATACGTTATACGTATACGTATAGCTATAGCTATAGCTATAGCTGTATATACTGTACGTATAGTGATTGTAATTAAGTTGAATCATATTTGGATCAAATCATTGAATTATAAATAAAGAATTTAAAGTATTAAAACATAAATTTACAATAAATAAAAGAAAGTAACCGTGAATTGAAACAAATAGTAAAAATTAAAACAAAAAAGTCTTAACTTTTAAGGGTATATTAGAATGTTTTAAAAGAATATATATGATGATCTATAGTAAATTAATTGTTATGTGAATTGATTTGAATGCATTGAGCTTGTTTAATTTTCACCATCCTTTTCATTTTCATTTTTAAAAAGATTATGATGTAAATAATGATGTTTGGTAATATTAGGTATTGGTATTGGAGGTCTCTGTGAATCAATTGAAGAAGGTGAAGGGTTTGTAGAGGTTGTAGTTAATGAATTTGAATTTGAACTACTTAAGAAAGATTGTGTCTGATTATTTAAATGCAGTTTATTGGTATTATGTATCATATTATTAGTTGCAATTAAATCAGGTAATGGAATTGGTTGAGGTAATTGAATTTGTTGAGATAATAATGAATCTCTACTGCCTGCGGTACTACCACCATTAAATGTTGAAATTGAAAGACTAGGTAATAAAGAAGTATGACTATTATTAGTACTAGGTAATAAAGAACTATGGCTATTATTAGTGCTGTTGGTGTTTGTGATTGGGGAAGGAGCACCATAAAATGAATTAAATCCAGGTAAACTAGATGATGATATACCACTTCTATCAAGTGGATTAAATTGTTGAACAAAAGGTAAGTTTGATGCTGTTGATGGATCAGCTAAAATATCATCCATGTACGATTCAAATGTCTTTGTATCCCCTAATTGAGCAATTAGTAATTCTTGTAAAACTGGGAAATTGATTTGTTGGTTGAATGAACATTCTAAATAATTATCGCCATCTGATCCTATTGGAAACACCGTAGAAGGCATATTCGGATCTGGTGGATTTGAAGATGATGAAGATGGTGGTGGACCTGGTGGTCGTAGTAGTGGCACATTATAATCTTCTTTATGTTGAAAAAAATCAGAATTTGGAGTATGTAAAAGAGAACCTGGTTGTTGTTGTTGCTGCTGTTGTTGTTGTTGTTGTTGTGGTTGTGGTTGTGGAACTTGTGGTATTGGAATTGGCAATGACGATAGTGGAGTTTCAGTGGGTGTAGGAGGATCTGGAGCACGAGGTATACAACATCTAGGTGTATTGCCAGGTCTAAGTTCAAATTTAAAAGGTGGAGCATTATTTGAAGCTACAACATTCAATACTTTGAATTTCGATGCATCAGATATCAATTTTTCAATATTTGAAATATTAACACCTCTTTTTGAATATTGAACTAACCACTTTTGATTTGGTACAATTTTTGTTAATATGAACCAAGCAGTATCAATAACCTGCCATGCATTAAAATCTTTAACTTTTTCTAATTCAGGAATAATTTTATCTAAACAATCTCTTGATTTTTCAGAAATGATATCATCATCAAAAAATAACAATGGGATTAAAGTTAATGCAATTAAATAAATTAAATAAAATGTATTTTGTGAAGCTGGTAAAATATTCTGATACTTAACTAATGATCTTGCTATTACATTTGATACATCAATTGATGAATGTGCTAATGATAACCAACATGATCTAACATCCAATTTTTCATTTAATAAATAATTTGAATAACCAGTATATGCACTATTAGATTCTTTTTGAACACAATTATGAATAATTGAATAAATTCTAAATATATTAATTCTTTGAATAAATAAATTCATTGAATTATAATAAACAGAATAAAGAAAAGCACTCAAAGTAGCAGAAGGATCATTATGTTGCATAACTAATGTATCAGCACGGGACGTTTCTAGTAAATTATCAATTTTTTTATGGTATTGCATAACAGATTCTCTTTTAAAAGCAGCAACATTAGCTTGTTTTTGAAGTGATGTGATTTGATCCATTAATCTTTGAAAAGTTCCAGTACAAATATAAACATTATATGTAGCTCCATCATTTTCTAATCCAACATCATCAAAATCTTCAAGAATTAATTCTTTTACAGTACAAATTGAAATATCAAAATCATAATTTTTAGAAAATGATAAAGCATAACATCTATCTTGAGCTAATAAAAGCCAAAATAGTCTTTTAACTATTTTTCTTTCATGTGGTTTTAAATAAATTGAATTATCATTATCTTTATGCATATCAAATGTTATTGCTAATCTGCTTGCAGAAGCTAAAGAATCTTCTAAATTTTTCAAAATTGGTCTTGTAACAGGATAAGTACCTAAAAAAAAAGTAGATAATACAATATAAATTGGATTTGTTTCCATATCAGAATTTAAAGCCAGTTTAGCTTTTTCATGTAATAAAATACATTCATCTCTTTGTTCACCATTATCATTAGCTCCATTCACAAACAATTTAGAACCAATATATAAAATAGTTAATAACATTAATAAACTTGGAGGATTAGTTAAATCTTTAAATTCTTCATAAAATCTAGATTTAGATAAAATAGGATAATAAGCTTGATGACCAACAAAAAATGCATTAATATATTTCCAACATTTTGATTCATTTGGTAATATAAAACAACCAGTTATTTTCATAAAATAAATTGTTTGTTTTGAAACTAAATCTTTAACTGTTATTTTTCCTTTTAATTTGAAATAATCTTGAATTGAAACTTTTAAACCAAATTGAGAAGTTAAATTTGAAAAATATCTACTTAATAAATCATGATCAACTTCTTGATCAAACAATGCTTTAGTATCTATTATAATAGCATCATTATCAATAGATGGTTGATAATCTGAAGGACTTAAAGGTATTATTGATGAAATGTTATTAGTTTCAATAATTGGAGATACATGTATAGATGATGATGATTCAGACTTTTGTTTTCTTTTAGATTGATTTGGAACAGGTTGTAGAGGTGGTTCAATTCCAAGTTCACGTAATCGACGTTCTTCAACTCTTCTATCAGCTTCAATTTGAGCTTTAGTTCTTTTCTTTCTTCTATGGACAAGAATACATTCAGAACCGAATTCCTGGCAATTTGTACATTTTTCTGTTGGATAATTTTTAGTAGTAACATCACACCTAACCTTTCTCCTATTACAAGTTTGACATGCTTGAAGTGCTCTTGCTCTTTTAAAACGTATTGAACCACCAACAGGACTATTATTCATATTAATTTATGCTGAAATGTGAAATGTGAAATGTGAAATGTGAAGATGATGAAGGAAACATGAAACCTGTACCAAGACTACACTGTAGTCTTATATACGGCCTTGAAGTTACTTTCCACCAATCAGATTGTGTGTGGCAGACGGCAGTAGCAGCTGAGCAGCAATTAACCGATAAAGATAAAGAGACTACTCAGACTTAATTATACTCTACGTACTGTTAATTGGAGATTTTATTAAATTATTAAATTAATTAATTATATTAATTATGATAAATTATAACATTACAACTTACAAGTAGTGATTCAGTGGTGATAATCTCGGCTGTTGAGGTCTTCATGCTGCTGTTTTGCACCCCTTATAGAACTAGTTGAAGAGTAAAGCATCTGTAAAGGTGGAAGCACAATACTTGTTCTTCTACTACTACTGTTGGAACTTGGTAGCATATCAACTGGAGACGGTAATGAATTGTTATTATTGTTTCTTATTTTGAAATTTAAAACTTCTTCATTTAAATCAGGGGTATTTTCAACTAAAGTTTTTTGTAAATTTGGATAATTTTCACATTCAATACATAATTCTTCTAATTTATCAAGATTTAAAGTAATTCTAACATATTTGATTAATTCTTGTTTATTATTTGGTAATTCATTTAAAAAATAAATTAATGGATCTATTTTTTCCCATCTTTTGATTTTAATTACTTGATTATTTAAAATTGGTTTTAATCTATTTAAATCTTCTTCAACTAATTTTCTAATTTGTTCATCTTTATGAAATTTAAAAGGTAATAATAAAACTGCAGAATTTAAAATTTCATATAATCCAGTCTGCATAAATTTATATTCCTCACCACATAATTGATTATTAAATAAATAAATAAATCCATTAATTATTTGATGACATGAATCAATCATTGATTTCCAACAACTTCTAATCTTAATTGATCCTAAATTCCATTCTTGATTTAATTTTAATTTTAATTCAATTAATTTCTCAAATTTCAAAATAACAAACCTTTTTGATGCAATCTTAACTAAATTATATGATAAATTGATTGTAAATCCACCAACTGAATCATTATTATTAAGTAGTATTCCTTTCAATTTAACTTCTTCATGATATGATTTCAAATAACTATCAATTGAATTCAAATGAGTTTTTAAAGTATCAATTGCAACTGCATTATATGTATCTCTATTTTCAATTATATTAAACCTATCTTCTAATGCCATTATATTCTCAGCCAAAATTGAAAACCTAGTACCAAGCATATATAGCTCAAAATAACCTTTCTGAAATACCAAATCATCATCAAAATCATCTAAATATAATGGTTTAATTGTACAATCAGTCAATCTTAATAAAAATTCATCAGCATCAATATAATTTGTATATAACGATCTGTTCATATAACATAATATTGTTATTGTCCAAAATATTCTTTTCTGTAATGATTTTTGTTTAGAATCAATATTTGAATTATCATCTATATCTTTATGAAGATTATAAACTTTTAAAACTTTCATTGTTAATTGAAATGGATCGATGTTTCTAATTGATTTTAAAGAATCTCCTTGAGATCCTGATCTAAGTAATATTCCACAAAATGAAAGATAACATCCATTTGGTTCAATGTTAGAATCAATTAATTTTAAAGATTTGAAATATAATAATTCAATTATCGATGATGGTTCATTTGTAATCAGTGATCCAGTGTATAAAATACAAGTTAATAATAATAAACTTGATGGATTCTTCAAATCTTTAAAATCAATCATAAAACTTTTTCTTGATAAAGCTGGAAAAAATAATTGTGGTGATTGAAAATATGCATTAATATAATTTAAACATTTGTTTTGATCTGGTAATTTAAAACAACCTGAATTATCTAAATCTTCAATTGTTTCATTTGATATAATATCACTTATTCTTATAATTCCTTCTTTGCTTCGTTGTTTATAATAAAATTTTAATTCATGTGTTTTAACATTTGAAATTAATTCTAGAAATGGATCTATTTCAAAATCTGTAATTTCTCTATTAAGAACACAATTCTTATCAACAATAATATAATCACTTTTATCAATTGTTTTTTCTTCCACTTCTTGTTCTTGCTCTTGTCTTTTCTTTGCCTCTATCATTTCCTGCTTGGTTCTTCTTCTCTTTCTTTCATTAATTTCACATTTGATACCAAATTCTTCACAATTTGTACATTTTTCATTGGGTTTTTTAGTTGATAAATCACACCTAACTTTTCTAGCATGGCATGTAAAACAAGCTTTCTGGAATCTGACTCTTTTGTACCTATACCTTCCAGTATCTGAAGATTCTGAAGTTGTTGTTGAGATAGGAGAAGGCTCAGAAGACTCTGAATAGTGAATTTCTCTCTCACTCATTATTTATACACTTCTTCCTATTCCAATTCAAGAATCAAGAATCAAGAGTCATGAGTATGATATAACTAACCATATCCAATATGAGTCATTATAAGATCAAGTTTCCCAACGTACGATAATCAGGATCGATCGAATCGTCAATACTTAAGCTACCTCCAATTAAATCGTTTGAACAGGGAAGGTGCCCACATTTTTCATGTTGCAAGAAACGGTCTTTACAGACTTCAATTATAGTAATTATGTATATCAATCTACAATTTACATGATATGATATATGATGATAGATAGGAATATTGCTTAGATATGCCCGTATAATTATAAGTACTTTATAACAATTAATAGATTAATAAAAAAGATGCAATTAAGTACAAGCAAAACATAAAAAAGAAAGCTTAAAAGGAAATTAAGTTCAAAAAAAACTATAGGGATAACAAAAAGAGGGATTAATTATAACCATAATGATGTATGTATAGCTTAGATGATTTATATGCATGATTATAATATCAGGGCCAGCCAAAATATTAATAGCTTTTTCGAATTAATAAATAAAGTATAAAAAAAAAAGAACAGATCGAATGAATTTAATATGAAAAGATGCATATATGGGTTAATTTATTTTTGATTATCTCTTTGAATAATTTGTTGATGTAGTTGAACTTGAACTTTGATAGGAATGAGGAAAAGATGGTAAACTAGAAGAAGAACTTGATGGAGGTGAAAAACTAGTACCAGTACCAGTTGATGTGACAGTAGGTCTTGTTTCAAGTTGATTATATCCTTGTTGTGGTTGTGATAATTCTTGTAATTGTGGACGTTGTAGTTGTTGTTGTTGTTGTTGTTGTAAAGAAGGTAAATAATCAATCACTGTCTGTGAAACGGGTGGTAAATTACCTCCAACACCAGTAACACTGAATGATCTTCTTCTGAGTTCAATTGGAGTATATGGTAAACCTAATTGTTGTTGTTGTGGAGGCTGTGATTGATAATGATAGGCTAATGCCTTAGTTTGAACTGTAAGTGGTAATCCTGTTGATGTTGGATATCCAGAATCAAAACTTGATCTTTTAGGTGGTGGTAAAATTGGTGAATTGTTATAATTTGGTATATAAGAAGGTGGAGTTTGATGTGATGCTAATCTTTGTTGTGAAGCATATCCAGGTTGAATCAATGGTGGAATCATTGTATTTGGTGATGTAATAATTGAATTAGTTTTAAAACCAATAGATTCTGGATCTGAAGGAATTCTATGTATTGAGCTTGTATTTCCATAATTATCAGTTGGATATTCATATAATGAATTATCTAAATCTTTGATAAAACTTTGCAGTGATCTAGTATCACCAATTTGTGCACTTAAAGATTCTTGAACATCAAATAAATTATCATTTAAAAGTTCATTTTCATCAAAAATTGGATAAGGTGAATTAAATACATTAAACGTTTGATTTGTTGGAGTATGTAAATTTGAATCTAAAATTGATAATGAACCTAAATTTTTAGAAATTTCTAATTGATCAGACATCTCAGTTCCAGTAATATTACATAAATAAGGATATACTGATTTTGTGGGATCAAAAATTGGAGTTTGAGGTTGACTTTTCACAGCTGCAGCTAAACTTGGATGAACATGTAATACTAAATCATTTAAATCAGGAATTACTCTAGCTGAAATTGTTTTTAAAACTGGGTATTTTGCAACTTCATATGATGCTTCTTCCATACGTTTAGAGTTTATTGCAATTCTAACAAATCTTATTAATTTATCTTTATCACTAATGATATTTTTCAATATAAAATAACATGCTTCACTTAAATGCCATGAATTATACTTGATTATTCTATCTAAAATTGGTATTAATTTTTGTAAATCATTATCAGCCAATTTTACTATTGATTCATTAGAACTGAAGAGTCCATACGTTAAAGTTAATGGAAATTGAAAAATTAAATAAAGTACATGTTGTGATGATAATAAATCTTCTTCATATTTATCTGAAAAAGAAACAACAATATCAGTAAATCTATGGGTAACTTCAATCATTGAAGTCCAACATAAACCATAACATGAAATATCAGATTCTAAATAATGCGACGAAGCTGGAGAAACTGATTCTAATTTAACACATCTTTCAACAAGAGCATTAACTCTAAATAAATTAAATCTTTGAACTGAATTTGCAAGTGACAAAAGAAAAACATTAGCTTTAAAACTAAATATTGAACGAGAAACATCTTTTAATTCAGGTGGTAAATGTTGATAATATGATTCAATTAATATATTTATTTGATTAATATATGTAATAATAGGTGATGATTTTAGAGATAATAAATTTGCTTTTTTTTGAAGTTCATTAATTTTGTTAATTACATTCATACCATTTGACATATTTGAAAAAAACAAAAATCCATCATTTTGATCTTTACCTAAATCATAAAAATCGTCTCTAGTTAATGGTTTAACGGTACACAATTTTTCATTAATTTCAAAATCACTAGATGTTGTAATTGCATTTAATCTATCTCTATGTAATAAAAGCCAAAATAGACGCTTATACCATAATTTTTCTTCATCATTTAATAAATTTGAATCTGAAATATCTTTATGAATTCCAAATGATTTTGCAACTCTTACAGCTGTAGCAAATTGATCATCTAATTGTTTTAATGAAGGTGGTTGAAACATTGGAGCAACAACAAGTAAAAAAATTGAAGTTGTTAAATACATTCCATTAGGTTCAGATTCTGATGATAACACTAGTTTAGCTTTATCATATAATGATCTAGCTTCTGATAATTCTGATTCAGTTTTAGCCAATAATCTACAACCAATAAAAATAACACAACGTAATAATAATAAACTTTTTGGATTTTTTAGATCTTTAAAATCTCTTTCAAATGAACATTTAACAATACATGGATATAATTTATGAAATTTATTAAAATATGCTTCAATATATAATTTACATTTTGATTCACTTGGTAAAATAAAACATCCAGCTAATTTTAATAACCCAATTGATTCGGAAGGAACAAGATCACGTAAACAAATTTTATCATTTGATCTAAAATAATCTTTCATTGCTAAAGTTAAACCAATTTGAGTAGTTAATGATTTAAAGAATTCCGATAATTTGATAGGATCAATTTTTTTAGATAAAAATAATTCAATATCCACATTAACATGATCATATTGATATGATGTTTTTGTTGTTGATTGTTCAATTTGTTCAGTTTGTTCAGTTTGTGATAAATTAGAATCAAGAGAGAAATCATTATCATCTGTTTGAAATGTATTACTACTAGTTTTCTGTTGTGATAATTGTGAAGGCAATGGACTAGTTGATAAATTAGTATCTGAATCACTTTGAATAGGTAGTGGTGATAGTTTAGCTTTCTTCATAGATCGTTCAACTTCCATTTCAGCTTTAGTTCTCTTCTTCTTTCTTTCAAGAACAACACAATCAACTCCAAATTCCTGGCAATTGGTACACTTTTCATTGGGATGATTCTTAGTTGTAACATCACATCTGACTTTTCGTTTACTGCAGGTAACACAGGCTCTTCTGGATTTCTTTCGAATGTATTTAAAATAAGGCTGTTGTAACTGCTGCTGTTGTTGTTGTTGTTGTTGTTGTTGTTGTTGTTGTTGTTGTTGTTGTTGTTGTTGTTGTTGTTGTTGTTGCCATTGATCATTAGTTTGAGTTTTGTCCATGATCAGATTTGATGAACTGCATAAAGCAAGAAAGAGGAAAAGAGAGAGTAGACCAGTATAGAAGAAAACATGATAATTAACAGGAATCGATTGAATATATAGCTAAGTTCCCTGGAAACTCGGTACGTTGAAAAGATGAATGAAGACCAATCAAATATATGGGACTGGAACGTTTTAGGCAAATAAAGACGAACTTGGTCCTATACAACAATTTTGACTGCCTGGTCTTTATATTTAAGTTTTTTAAGACCGAAAAACAGCGGAGCGCCGCAGATGGCGCAGATGGCGCAGAGGCAGGGACAGGCGCACACCGACGCGTCGCTTTGGTTGCTGGGTCGACGTTGGAATGCATCAGAGTTAATCCGAACTGCCGAGTTAAAAGCCAGCTATAGGAACTTGGGAACTTGGTTACTTAATTGGGGAAGTTAGAGAAAAATATATAGAAATTTATTTTAAGAATATATGTATGTAAGTAAAATAAGGCCTAAAGTAAGAAAAACTTTAGAAATCAAAAACGTGAGAAGATATAAAAAAAGGAAACAAAAATGTTATCAATGTAATCATCGATAAGAATAAAACGGACTAGAAGTAGAATGTATAAATCAAAATCAAATAGTAAAATTCAATGTGTAACTTACATGACACATTGAGCATGAACAGAACCATCAGCAGCAGTTGAAGTAGTACATTTTTCTTCATTTGGAACACAATATTCAGCTGGTTTACCATCGTAAGTAGTGCTGTAGCATAATTCTTCAGCTCTTTTCTTCATAACACATTGTGCATGAACATCACCATTTGAATCAGTTGAAGTGGTACAACTTTCTTCGTTTGGAACACAATATTCAGCTGGCTTACCTTCATAAGTAGTACTGTAACATAGCATATCATCTTCTCTCTTAGCTAAGGCTCTCTTTTTCAAAACACATTGGGCATGGACATCACCATTTGAATCAGTTGAAGTAGAGCATCTTTCTTCGTTTGGAACACAATATTCAGCTGGTTTGCCATTATAAGTTGTAGTATAACATAATTCATTTTCTCTCTTTTTTAAAACACATTGAACATGAACATCACCATTTGAATCAGTTGAAGTGGTACAACTTTCTTCGTTTGGAACACAATATTCAGCTGGTTTACCATTATAAGTAGTACTATAGCATAACTTGTTATCTCTTTTTAAAAGAGTTTTTGGAGCAGCAGTAATAGCAGGAGATTCAGAAGAACATTGTAAAGTAGTGGTAACTGATTCAGTATAACCACAGCTTGAATAAGTACCGGAACCAATAACTGTTGTAGCACAAGAAGATAAAGTAGTTGTTGATGGAATATTTTCACAAGAAAAAGTAGTTGGTAAAGCTTGAGAAAAAGTTGAACCTAAAAAGAAAGCAATAGAAATTAAAACAGATTTTGAGAATTGCATTTTTTTGAATAATAATTGATTTGGAATATAGAGAATAGAGTATATCAGTGTATTGATAATGAAATAAAAAAATCATTAGAACTTCTGAATTGTGATCAAGAATAATTAGTGGAATTCATGGTATTTAAATACTTCAGGTTTTGGGTATTTCAGTTATACCTTCAACACTTGAAAAGTTCAAATATAGAAAGAGCTGTTGTATGATATTCTTGGGGACCTGTTCATGTTCGTTTATTTCCTTTAAACTATCCAAAGGGTCATCATGAAAAAAATTTATTCTAAATTTAGGACGTTTGATCTCATAAATTTTTGACAGGACTCACAGGGACTCACAGGAGTGCCCGGAAGAATGCCTAATTGGCTGACCGTTAGCCAGGCTTAATAATCTCAAACACTCGAAGTTGACGAAGTTGATCCTATTTATTCCATAAAGTTCTTCTCGACCCTGGAGAGAGCCAAAAGGCCGAAAACTGAAGTTACAGTTATAAACCAGCTATAGTAACACACTAAATTTTCATGATGGATATGTATGTTTCATATTCCCATGTACATCTATATGCTTATAAGTTAAAACTTTTAATATTCAAGTTAACTTTTACCTGCTTCAATTGCCTGATTACCCCTGTAAGTTGTTGTAATTGAAATTCATACATGTACTACAATTAAAGTCTCCAATATGATGTTACTCCAGATTACTTTTCTAAAATTGGTGATGTTAATGGTGATTCTAGAATCAGAGTATGTAGCTAGTGAGTTTTATGATTATGATTTGATTCAATGGGCATGCACTCACTTAATTTCTATAACGTAGATTGCTATATATCCCAATGAATCCCAGAATCCCAGAATCTCCCAAATGTTTATAGTTAAAATGATAAATTATTAATACTATAATATTATATTAAATATACAGCTTAAAATAACTAAAAAAAAGAGACTATATCTACTCAAGAAATAAAAACCAGGCATCATCGATTATAATTACACATCAACGAACCACATATGCAAATATAAATGATAATAATGAAACGGTAAGTAATATAATAAAACCAGACTTAAATTAATATTAATTAATTGTTCAATTCAATTCAATCAATTGTAACCTTTTGTAGATCAATTTTCATTAAACTCGCTGGAAAACAGTTCTCTAATCTTCATATCAAATAAAGAAACTTTTGAAAATCCACGTTTGACCATTTTAGGTGTTAATATTGGAACTTCAATTGTAGCAGAACAAGCAATATCAAATGATCTTAAAGTTTCAGGTATATCAATCAATTTTACAATTCTTTCTTCTTTAGAACTTGAAAATAAATACAAATTGGAAATTATATTTAAATTTAAACTTCTTAAATCAAAATTTATTTCATTTTTAAAAAGCTCCATTGAGAAAATACCATACGATTGATTCATTTGATTTTCTGTTAATCTAACGGTTGGGTAAATTGGAGAAAGATGTAGTTTGAAAATGGTTTCATCCTTTGATCCAATATATATTTCTCTAATATGTAACGGTATAAACGATAAATCCCATAAACAGAAATCACCATTAATTTTTACTTTATCTAAATTAGTTAAATGCTCAAGATCAAAAACAGTCTTATCTATTTTGGATAAATTTTCATTATTTTCAATAACAATACCTAAATATTCAATTGTATTAGGTAAATAATTAGCAAATTCACTAGCCATATTCAAATTCAAACTAGAAATACTAACATATCTAAGAGAGGAAAGTGATTTCAAATTTGATATATTTGTAGTTGGATTCAACCCATTCAAATTTAGTTTTTCAAGACTTGAAGGTAGTTCAAATTTATCACAACTAAAAGAGCCAGATATAGTCAACTCTTTCAATGAGTTTGGAATACTATTAATTGTTAGTGAGCCGTATTTAAAATCACTTAAATTTAAAGACTTTAAAAATTGTAGATTTTCAAAACTAAAATTAATTAATTTTGAAGGCATATCTTTCATATTATTGGATGGTTTAGTCAAGCGTATACTTAAGATTTCTAGTGATTTAGCACCCACAAATGAATATGATGATTCAGTTGGCGTAAAATTAGAATCATATTGAACATCCAGTGATTTGGCTGAAGTAAATGGAATTAAACTTTCGGAAGGATTCCACGAAGGATAAAATTCTGAATATATAAGTTCTAACGATGTGACTAGACTGCAGAATTCATCAATATGTCCTGTATTATTCCAATTATCAGGAAGAATTGAGTTGGGAAAAGGCTGAATGATTCTATATTTGTTTGAAAGGTGCAATTCAAATATCAATGATTTATTTTGTGATAATAATTTTATCAATTCAATAATATTAGATCCGAGAGGAGGGTTGACTATATTGAATAGTCCAATTGATATTTTTTTCAAACTGTTAATTTTGGGAAGACAAGCAAATAACCGATCTTCAATAAAATTATGCACTTCAATATCAATGGAAACTAAATTTATGAGCTTTTGGTTATTTAATAACAACAGGAGTTTTGGAGTAACTTCAGAAAGGAGTAAAGATTTAACTTTGCAATGTGCTTCTTCAGGTAAATCTTGTATTCTTGAATAAGGTATATCTATTTCTTGATATAAAAATGGGTTATTGATAAATTTTCTAATTGCACTGCTTTTTTGAAATATCCCAAAGGGTGAAAGACATTTAACAACAATTCCAGAATTAATTATAAAGGCTAGTAATTTATTGATATTTGGATTAATTGTATTGCAAATAGTTAATGATTTACCTTTGTATTCAACTGTTGTTAATGATTGAGTGATTCTTAGTTTACCTTTACTTAAAAGAAAGGAAATAATATGTTCAATGGTTTTATCATTACCAATTAATGAGATATAATAGTCGTCATAATAAGAATCTGTTTCTAGTAGTAATTGAGTATAGATAACTAAAATAATTTCTAAAGGAAGGCTTTGAATAACAGCTCGAAAGAATAAGATATCGGTCTCTATGTCACAGAAACCGTTGTTACTATCTATAGTATTTGAGAAGATGATATCATGCATGCCATCATATGGGTCCTTCGTAAATTTAGAGACCTGAAAGAGTTTTGTTTTGTGTATTATTAACTGGAGAGAAAAAGACCACAACAGCCAGTTATACGATTTTAAAGGTGTTCAAAGAATCAACTTTTCATTTTTGCGATTAACGCCGAGAGAGCACTTATAGCCGACAAGTTAAGATACAGTAGTTAGTTTGAACATACGTTAGGTATATGATCATAATTTGATTAAGATTGTAAATATATAATTAAGAAATTACAAATGCTTGAATAAAATTAAGATAATAACTATAATAAATTAAACTAAGGAAAGATCATCCATATTCTTATTGCTGGACAATTCATATAAAATGTCTCTTCTTTTCTTTGAATTGTAAATTAGCTGCTCTTTTATTTTTAAATTCACTTTACTATTCATGACAGCTAAAATTGATTGTACCTCTTTGGAGATACGTTCAGAGACATTATGTTGATAAGAATCGGTATCAACTATAGATTTAACCTTCTTTATTAGATTTCTTTGATATGCGTCTGGAGCATCTTTGAGCAGATAATAGCCAACATTACCAATAATTATTCCATAGAAAGCAACTGATATTAGTTTCTCACCAACAAAACTCTGAAGGATCTTTCTACCTAATGTAGACATGCCATAGAAAATACCCAGAGTTGAAAAAAAAAGTTTTTTTTTATCCATAGACTTTAAACTAGCAAAAATATTATTTTTTGGAATTATAGATAAGCCTGATATGTGTTTCCAAAACCTTGACCAACTTGGATCAAAAAAATCAGCAGCTGATAAAACAGGATTAGGATGTAAAATTCCAAATCTATCTGGCTTTGTAAACATTTTATGAGGTAAAAATAAAGTATTATTTAAAGCACCATGATTTGTAACACTTGATTCTAATTTCTTCATTTCTTCAATAGTTTCAACTGTTTTTTCTCTAGAATAATCTTCAGATGATTTAACTGATCGTAATATGATATCGTAAGCACGCTGTTGTGATTTGATTGCAAATCCAATTATATTTGAATGTCCTGTGAATTTAATAGTACCTGGAATTTTATCAATTTCAGCAATTGATTGTTTTAGTAAAGATCTTGAGTGATCATAAGTTAACTTGACATTTGTTTCAATAACTTCAGAAATTTCATCAGATACCTCTTTAGAGACGTCTTTGAAAGAACGGTAAACTAAATCAAGTTCAAAAAGATCTTTTAAAATGATACTCATATTCAATTTTGAAAATTGGAAATTGTATGTTATGGACAACCATGCCTGTATTCTTTAATTGTGATTTCAATGAAAGTAATTGTTCCTTTTATATAAGAAGCTTTTTATGAAGAAGTGAAAGGAGATTGGTTTCAAATTCAAAACAGACTGATAACAGTCCGAATAAAGGCGGATTGAGAATTTAAATTAACGCGTAAACTTGTCTTTAAGAAACACGAAAAACTGGATAATCTGGGGTTACTCTGTTTTTACAATTCAATCAAATTCCAACATCCAATGCCGTCAACCACATCAAAACCATTAGACAATTATGTCAAAGTGGCAACTGGCTTACCTGAAGAAATTAGACTTTTGATTTTATCTTACAGTCTTACAAAAGTTCCAATTCTAGGAAACACTGATATACATTTACAATATGCAAAAAAGGTTCCAAATCATGCTTTAACTATTCAAGTTACATTTGATGTTACTTCTCCAACTAGACCAACTGAATTGAATTACAGTGTTACTAGTGTTCATACTTCTTTTATTACTGATTATCAAAGTTTTCATTTATATAGAAATTATTTAGAAAATATGCCTATTAAAAAATTGATCGTTACTGAAAATACTACTTCTAAAGGTCCATGGAGAAGTATGTTTATCAAAAAAGCAGAAAAGATTCACTTAGTTGATGTCACCAATTTCTCAAGATTCCATAATATTATTCCATTTGAAAAAGTTACAAAGATTGATAACATATCTTTAGAATCTGATGCATTTAAAACATTTGTTAAAGAAGCCGATACTACTTTCAAAAATGTCAAAGAAATTCGTATTAAAATTAAAACAAATCTTAATATTTCAAAAGCCAAGAATGCATTGTTAATTTTTAAATTATGTGGTATGAAAAATAGATTTGATACCATCTTCCTTTATTTAGATATTAATCCATCTTTCTTAACATCAGCATCAATTGCTAAATTTGGAACTGATCCAACTATTAAAATGAAACTAGAATCAATGGACGCTAAACATTTGACTGAAGAAAATATAGAAGTGTTAAATAAATTCAAAAAAACTTTAAGTGTTAAGAACTTAAATTTCCATGATCAAACTCCATATGAACGTTTAAAAAGAATTCCAAATCTTAAATCACTTTCTATTCAAGCATATATGGCTCGTAATGTGAATCTTGATTGTCCTAGCTTAGAACAGATTCATATTCAATGTTTAGAAATTGATAATGTCGATTTTAGCAAATTAAAGAAATTAAAAGAAGTTAATTTTGAAGTATGCACAGTTGATCTTAAAACATTGAATTCTATTCCTAATCAAACTGTGTGTATTGGATTACGTACTATTAAAGGTCCAAAGACACCTGGTGTTTGGAGATTTCCAAATAATTTACGAACTGTTAATGTTTCTAATTTTAAATATCTAGATAAAGCTAAAGCTTTTCATTGTCATTCATTAGATAGAATTCATTTGAATTGTGCAATTAATATGACTTCTCCAATGACTGAAAAACATCCATTTTGGAAAGAATTACCTCTTGCATTAGAAAAAATTATCTTACATTTCGAATCCACAATTCCAGTTTACAATAAAAAATGGTACTTTGGAATGAATGTTCCTGATTATGCAAGAAATTTGGAAGTTGTTACATATTCCACTGTTCCTTTGGTTACCTGTATTAACAGTTCTAAGAGAAAAGATAAGATACCATACTGGAAAGAAAATACTATGCATCATACAGGTGTTATTGCATTCATTAATAACGTTGATCCTGAAAAGATAAGAATGAAGCCAATTTGGGGGCAAGTTTTTGTTTGGGCTTCTGAAAAAGAAACGGAAAAGATGTTTAGAGGTAATACTGATGAAATTCAAGTTCATCGTATTATTGAAGAAATTGAGTAGTTCATAGTTTTACGTATCTCGGTCTGATTCTCGGAATCTCGGACCAATTCGCTTAATTGGCTGCATAAAAAAAATAAAAAAATAAAGACTCTAGCTAAGCAGTATATTTTCATTTGAATCAGCAACACAACAACTGTTACTCTTTTCAATCCATTGGATTTTTATAGTCAAAGGTAGATAATTTCATAATACTATAACAGCAAAGATGGCGGGAAACAATGAACAAACCCCACTAAATAATTCAAACCAACAAATATATGATGATCAATATTATGATGATGATGGCAATTCTATTTACTCTGAAAATACTTTAAAGAACCAACAGTATTTAAAATATGGTCTGTTTGCAGCAGGTGCAGTCATTGGATTACCTCTGATTTACTTTATCCTTGTGTTTTTACCAAATTTGGCTCCCCCAGCTGTTACTATTCCTTTTATTGCTAGAGTTGAAAGTCCAAGATATTTTTTACATCCTGTTATTCCTCCTATAAAATCAAGCAAGGCAATATTAAATGAATTTGAATCAACATTATCAGTTGCTGGTATTAATGATGACGATGAATTTTCTGTTACTAGTCAAGATGTCGATATTTTAAGAGGTGATAATCCATTTAAAAAAGTTCCTAATTTCAAAAAATGGGAAAAATTAGATAAACATTCAAAATTATTTAAAAAACATATTAAGAAATTTAATGGTACCGTCCCTGATTCTAGCGTAAGCAGAATAATTTTAATTGGTGATATTCATGGATCTTTAGATCCATTAAAGAAATTAATGAATCAAATAAATTATGATAAAAAGAATGATCATATTATTATGTTAGGTGATTTCTTAAATAAAGGTGAAGATTCATTTGGTGTTCTGGATTATGCAATGAAGAATGAATTTTCTTGTGTTTTAGGTAATCATGAAATGGAAATTTTAAAAAGATATAGTCAATTCCATGGTATTCCAAAATTAACTTTTATTAGCCGTAATGGTAGTAAAGAAGAAGAACCTGAACCTGAACTTGAAAGTTTAAAACCAATTGATATTCATATCACTGAAAATTACGATTTAGATGAATTAATGAAAATTGCTAAACATTTAACTCCTGAACATATCCGTTATATGGCTTCATGTCCTTTGATTCAAGAACTTGGTCCTGTTCCTCATTTAACTAATAAGAAACAAACTAAATATTTTAGTTATCCTGCAAATGGTGTTGCATGTCATGCTGGTTTATTATGGTCTGTTGAAGACTTGGAAGATCAAGAGCCTGATACAATTACAACTATAAGAAACTTATTACCTCCTGATTTCAAAACTCCAACTGAAGATAGAGGTGACAAAGTTAATGGTGAAAAAGGTCAATTTTGGGGTAAATTCTGGGGTAAAGAACAACGTAGAATAATTAATAATGCATTAACCAATGGTACTGATTCATATACCTTGGGTACAAAGATATATTATGGACATGATGCTCATAGAGGATTGAATATTAGAGAATATTCTACTGGTTTAGATTCAGGTTGTGTTTATGGTGGTCAATTATCTGCTGAAATTGTTTGGAGTGAAGTTGTTACTGATAAGAAAGGTAGGGAGTCTATTGCTTATAAAAGTATGTATACACATGTGAATTGTTGAACAACTTTCTTATTCATAAGATATATGGCGTTTTTTTATTTTTGCTTTTTATATTCCTTTATTATTATCACTATTATTATTATTATTTAGATTTTTTATTATTTTTCTATAAATTGTTCTCCATTCAAAAGTATTTTAATTTAATTTTATTTGAGTTTATGTTTACTTCTATCTTTTTTAAAACTGTTGTTTAAATATATTTTGTTTTTACAAAATTACAAATTCAAGCATTAAATTAAAGTTTTGGATTTTAAATTATCAAAGTGACCCATTTACATGTAAATGATTTAAATTAAAATTCATTTAATTAACTTAATTAAAAGTAATATAAGCTCTCTCAATTTTCAATTTTCTTTCGGCCGAGTAATCTTCTTTCTAAAGTTCTAAACAACTATAGCTTATTTGTTCTAGTGATAGATATCCCAGAAACACTCTAAAACCAGCTTAAATATACAAATGCATAAAATATCAATCAGACATTTATCAACTTCATCATCATGTTTAACTTCAAAGACTACTAGAATATTAGTTTGCCCCGGCCAAGGACACTTCAACACAACAACATTATCAAAACTTTCAAAACATAAATCAAATCCAATTATATCAAAAATTTTACAACAAACTGATTCAATACTACCAACACTACAACTATCAAAATATATAACTGATCCTTCTTCAACTTTTGATCCTAATTCTTCAGCTTATTTAAATCTACAATCAAAAACTTCAGTTCAACAACCAATGTTAATTTTAACTTCTTGTATAACAAATCAAATTAATAAATTTAATTATGGTATAGATTTATTAAACAATACAGATATAATGCTAGGTCACTCATTAGGTGAAATTACAACATTAGTGTTACAGGATGTGATCCCATTTGATCAAGGTTTAAAATTAGCTTATAATAGAGGTTTATTAATGGAATCAATAATTCAATCAACAGGTAAAAAATGGGGGATGTTTGTATTATTATTCCAACCTACTCATTATGAATATATTTATAAATGTTTAATTGATGATGGTATTAATGTTAGTAATTTTAATGGATATCAACAACTTGTGGTTTCAGGTGTTAAAGATCAAGTTTTAGCTAAACTTAATAATTTGAAAGTTAAATTAGCTAATGATAAAGTATGGAAAACTAGAATTAGAATAATGGATCTTGGAGTCACTATACCATTTCATCATCCTATTTTACAACCTATTGAAGAAGATTTACGTGTTTTTTTTGAAAATTCTGTTAAATCAAATGAATTAAAAATACCTATTTTAAGTGATTTGAATGGAGAATTGATTAATGTGAATGATTCTTGGAAACAAATTGAAAATATAATTAATGTTACTTCACGTCCTGTTCAATTTTTAAAATGTTTAGAATCAATTCAAAAAAATCATAGTGATGATGATGATGAAGTTCAATTTATTAATTTTGGTACTGCTACAAAAGGAATTATTGAAAGATTTTACAGTGATTTTTATAAATTGAATAAATTGACTGGTAAACCTCAGCTGAAGAATGTTTTGGTTGATGATACTGAAGAATTGTTAAAATTGTATAAATAATGACTTTTATATTTTGAATCTTTGCTAAACAGAATTTATTTTCACATATTTGAAAATCTTCTTATGAAATAAAGTAAACTTTTAAACTAAATCCAATCTCGAGATTGATAATAAAATTACACTTGTTTCTCTTCTTTTTTATCAAGATGTCGTTTATAATATTTTATAAAATTAAACTACTGTAGAACCTAATCAATGAATAAATAAGATTGTCTTTAAGAGACTGAAAAAACAGTAAAAATAATGTGGAAAATAAAAATAAAGGAGAATAATACACAAAACTAAATAATTAAAAGAAAAAAGATAATACAAAAAAATAGAATCCAATAATAAAAAATTTTTTAAAAAAAGAAGAAGTATACCTTAATAATAAAAAAAGGAAAATCAAGTAAGCAAGGATCAAACTAAAAAAATCAAGAACAAAACAAAAATCAAAGAACAAATACTAAAACGCAATCAAACAAAATACAAAAAAAAAAAAAGATAAATAAATATTTTATAATAGCCTCTATTGAATAGGAATAAAATTAGCAACAATAGCACTTGGAATATTATATCTATCTCTTCTAATAGTAAAACTAAAACAACAATTTTGTTTTCTTCTACCATCTTTAGTTCTTAAATTACATGAAGTCAGAACAGCTTTTTGAGTTTTATCAAATGCAATAGCACCATATTTTTCCCAAAAATTAACACTTGATTCTTCAGTCATTAATTCATAAATTGTTAATTTACCATTTTTTAAATCATCAATTGAAACTTCAACTAAACTTGCAAATTCTTTATTACCTCTATAAATTTCACCAGTACGTCTCCATAAACATGCTGGAATTGCCATTGATGTGAAAACTCTATCATAATCTAATAACATTCTTTCGAAATTTTCTTCAACTAAAATTAAATCAATATCTTTTAAAGTTTGTGCAATTGCTCTGAAACCTGGTCTAAATGTACTTAAAGGTTTTAAAATACGTTGTCTTGATGAAGCAGCCATATGATTATCCATATAAGTTTGTAATCTTTGATAACCTCTAGCATAATTGTAAGGTCTTAATAAACCAGCTTCTAATTTTGCATTAATAACTTGTTTTAATCTTTCTTCTGGGGATATCTCAGTTGTTGGATCAGCAGCAGTTAAAAAGAATTTATCTCTCGCTGAATCTGAAATATATGGTTGTTGATTATTCTGTTGTTGTTGTTGTATTTGTTGTTGATGTTGTTGCTGTAATTGATTTGTTAAAGGTAATTGGTTATTTGAACTAAACTGAGGTGTTGCAATAGATTGAATTGGGGTTAATCCAGTATGCTGATTATTATTAGAGAAATCATATTGAACATTTTGTTGAGATTGTGGTTGAGTTAATTGTTGTTGCTGTTGTTGATTAAATTGCTGTAAATTGTTATGAAGAGCTAATTGAGAAGCACCCGAATTACTTGGGAGTCGTCTTATTGTAGGTGTATTAGTACCACCACCTAAAGGAGTAAAGAAATTACTATCTAAACCTGATAAATTTGTAGTTGAATTACTATTACTATAAGTAGCTTCTAATTTTTGTAACATTGGATCATTATTTAAATTGATGGAATTTATCATATCAGTATCATCAATCATTGATAAGAATTCAGTTAAAGAATTGAATTCAGAACCAGCATGTTCAGAAAAGAAAAAAGGTTGTTGATTAATAGTTGAAGAACCAGGTTGTGATGATTGTTGAAGTTGTTGATTTTGTTGAGAATTAATTTGATTTGAAGAACTAGCTCTATCATTATAACCTATTGTATCAGCAGATGGGTTATATATACCTAAAGCTTTTAATTTATCAACACCAAGTGAAGAACCTCCATGACTATTATTTGAATTTGAATTTGATGCAACAGGGGAAGCATTAGCAGTACTGACAGTAACAGTAGCAGCAGTAGAAGATGAAGAGCCTATTGGTTGTAAGCCAGTTGAAGTAGGCATATTTGAATTTGTTGTTGAGAAGGAATTAACAGGAGTAACTAGATCTTGATTGTTATTAGATTTTTTTGGTCTCTTATTTTTAACAGTTGGCTCATCGTGACAAAGGTGACCTATATCTCTTTTTATACAACGTTGACATGGTCTACTTTCATCACAAATCATATGTGAACGACGACAATAGACACAAGCAACGCCAACTTTCTTTCTTCTTCTAGTAGTTGAATTCGAAGTATCTTTTTGATTTTGAATTTGATTTTGAATTTGAGACATGGCTGGAACCGTTTGACTATTATTATTAGAGTTTGAAGCAGGGTCGTTATTGATTTTGGAAATTGATTGATCTGAGAGGTTGTTTGAAGGATTCTGGGGTTGTACCTGGGAAGTCATAGTTTATAGGAAAAGAGAATAATATGAGAAATAAAGAAAGAAAGAAATTAAAGAAGTAGAGATTGAGAAGTCAAGATAAAGATGAGTGTGGGGATGACTGGCCTGGAGATTGTTATACGAGCTATAAGATGAAATAATAAGAAATAAGATGAAATATCAGATATAAGTGGTTTAACTTGATAATTGGTTTTTGATTATCCAGTAAAAGTTGCTCCAGGTAGTTTCTGGGGAACGTCGCCGGCGCGTCGACGAAAGACGGCCGGGCTGTGCCGGGTAACCGCCAGAAACAGCCGGGCGCGTCCGGGGTCTGCGCCACCTGCGGGCGCTAGCAAAATACTGCGCCCGTGCAACCTTCTCTTTAAACTACCGTAGGTTTAATTCTACTAGTTAACGATAGGGAAATAAATAAAGGAGAAAAGACGATTTTAAATTAGAATCCAACAGGACTTATGGATATCATGATGATATGATTTGACTTGCCACTGGTATTGTTATGCTACATGTACTAACACTTCAACGGTTCTTCAACAACAACTAATAACTACTTCAACTAAACTATGGGTGACACCTTTGAAGCAAAGTTCGTCAATTCTTTTTCCGTATGTTTTCATTTCAAATTTTAAATTCTAAATTTTATAATTTATTTCTACTAACAAATTTCCTTCTATTTCTTTAGTCTCTTTATCAAGGTCAATCTCAATCTCAATCTCAACAACATCAACAACAAGAATCATCTGGATTTAAAAGAATAAAATTTGCTTCTAAGAAATACATTGATACTAGAAAAATAATTACAATTCAAGTAAATGAAATCCCAGATCAATTTAATTCTTTAATTTTTAAACAATTAAATTCAAATTCAAATACAAATACAAATACAAATACAAATACAAATACAAATACAAATACAAATTTAAATAAAAATAATTTACAATATTCAAGAAAATTATTACAAAAGATTCCAGCTTATATTAATAAACCTTTAATTTTAAAATATCAAGATTCAATTAAATTTGTTGTTAACTTTATTTTCAATTCTGAAAATTCAAAATTTAAATTTACTTTAAATCAATTCTTATTATTTTGGTATTTTTTCAGAAATCATACTTTAAAAGATAGAA
This sequence comes from Ambrosiozyma neoplatypodis, assembly GCA_030567495.1. Classification (NCBI taxonomy): domain Eukaryota; kingdom Fungi; phylum Ascomycota; class Pichiomycetes; order Pichiales; family Pichiaceae; genus Ambrosiozyma; species Ambrosiozyma neoplatypodis. The sequence continues at coordinate 18,201 of JAJLSG010000214.1, read as the reverse complement.
AAAAAAGAGATAAATTAATGAATAATGGTTTAATTCATTATCTTTATTTCAAATGTCCTCAATATGATAGAGGTCAAATCAAATCAATTGAACAAGTCCCAACAACTTCATTTCATCAATCACATACTACTGATAATAACAACAATACATCATCTTCTTCGAATATTTCTTATACATGTACTCCTTCTTCCCCATATATACCAACAAATTTTGATTCTTTATTAACTCAATCTAATCAAATTATTAATCCAACTCCAATTTCAATGACAATCGATCCTTCAATTAATTCTTTTACTTCATTTAATAATTATAGTTTTTCAAATTCTTTTTCGGTTCCTCATTTCCCAACAAGCAATACTGTTATTAAACAACAACAAGACGAAGAAGAAGAAATATTATTATCTTCTCCTCAATTGGCATTACCAACTTCTTCTTCAACAAATATACCATCTTCATTAATTACTCCAACTTCTCCAGTTACTCCAACAACTACAACAGCAGCTACATCTCCATTAAATACACCAGCATCAACAAAACCAAATACAAATACAAATACGAATACCCCAACAACTAAAAAAGTGTATAAATATAAACATAATCCAGAATTAGCATGTCCAGTTACTTATGAAGTTATAATTAATTTTATTGATAATTCAGTTATATTAAGTAAAAGAGGTTTTGAAGAATTACATAAAGATCATGATTTAAATGATGATTTAAAAATTAATAAATTAACAAAAAATTATATAACAAAAAAAATTAATAATTTATCAAATGATTTAGAAGATTTATCAAATGAATTTAATTTATCAATTTCAAATTTAATTAATAATAATCAATTTAAATCATTAGATGATGTTGATAATGTTAAAGATTTAATTTCTAATCATTTTGAAAAATGTTTAGAATTTCATGAAAAGTTGGATAAATTGAGATAAAGATAAATTAAATTAAACCCATGGATACATCCAATTGAATCCGTGTTTAATTGAGTTATGTTGCGTCTTTTATTGTCATTCTATCTTTATTTAGTTCTGGTCACTAAACATCTCTACTACAACTTATGATATATAACCTTCATTTTTTTTTTCTTCTGTTATTGCTATTTCAAATTTATCGATACCACATTTGTTTTTTTTTCATTTATGTTTTTTTATGGGTTAATTAGTTAAATTTATTTATTTTAACTTTTTTTTTGGTTATACATGCATATATTTTGATTTTTATAAACACATATTATTTGATTTCCTTTTCTTTTTCTTTTTCTTTATGTTTTTTATGTTTTATTTTAATTTGTATTTTTAAAAAATTTTATAGCTATACTTTCACTATTTTACCCCTTCTTTAACGTTCTTTTTTAATTTTATTTATACTTAAAATCTTAATTATATATTCTTCCAGTTAATTTTAACGATATATATTATTGACTATATATATAGCTATATGTCTTTTTAAATTTTAAGATTCTTTTTTAAGAGCAATTAATCAATCGATCAATCATGCAATTAAGCTTATGAGCTCTATCAACAAAGGGTCCTCTGTCCTCTGTATATAATTCTCCGACCAACCAATCGGGTCATGTATTCGGATTCCAATATACTGCATCGTATCGTAAAAATGATTAATCATCAACTGTACATACAGGCTGGCCATCGAGTACTTCTTCTTTTCTCCAATTTAATTATATCAACTAAATACCAATATATCAATATCCCAAATATATGTGAACAACAGATATCCCAAATCAACTAAATATATCAACACTGGTAAGTTAATCCGAATACCTAAATCCCAAATCCAGTCACACGAGTGACACGACCACCGTCCGACCCTGGATTCTGGGGATCTTGCATATGCAGAAACGCACATAAAAAGGATAATATATATGGAGTTTTCCAATTAATTTAATTAATTTAATTTAGGGTTTTATTTAGCAAATTAAGAAATTAAGAAGGAGTACCTTTTTTAAATTTTTTTCATTACAATTATAAATAGATCATGTTTCCCACTCTGTTCTAGCTTGCAGTTTATCTTCAGTTTCTTTATCATCATCAAACCTTTCTTCAACACATGTCTCTTCTTCCAACTTATCAGAATACAAAACATCTTCACGACACTCTTGTGAATAAACCTTTGGTATTACTTTTTATAGCTTGTTATTTATTGATATTTATATTAACTTATTTTTATAATTGGACATTACCAGAAAGTTCACAATTAGAATTAACTAAATTAAAAAAATTTCATCAAAAATATCCAATTTCATCAAAAAATTCAAATCCATTTAATCTTGATACAATTTTAAAAAGATTAGATGAATTTTATCCATATAATGAATTAAATGATTTTAATAAACCTAAAACAATTGAAAAAAATATTTGGCAATTATATAATATGCAACCAGGTAATCCAAATTTCGATTTACATAGAAATGATCATGATACTTGGTTAAATTTAAATCCAAATTTTGATTTTAAATTCGATACTTATTCAAATTTTATTGATTTAATTAATAAAGAATTTATCAATACAGTTCCTGAAATTGTTGAAACTTTAGATTTGTTACCTTCATTATCATTAAAGATTGATTTTACAAAATATTTATTGTTATATTTATATGGTGGTCTTTATTCAGATATTGATACAACATTATTAAAACCAATTGATGATTGGTTTGATACTAATAGAAATGTTGGTTTTGTATTTGGTTATAAAGAAATTGATACTTCAGTTTCAATTGATTTAAGTACAATTTCACAAGTTGAAGAATGGGTTTTTAAATCAAAAGCAAGACATCCAATTTTAAAACATTTAATTTCAAGTATAATTAAAAAAACATTTGATGCTTCACATAATAATAATAATAATAATAATAATAAATTGAATTTGAATTTAGAAGATAATGAATCATTACATTTATATGATTGGACAGGTGCCAATTTCTTATCTAATATTATATTCAATTATTTAAATTCTTTAAAAAATCCAATTATTATAGATACTCAACCATTAAGAAAATTAGATTATAAGTATTTAATTGATGGTCCTAAAGTTCCAATTGGTAAAGGAATCAATTGGAAAACATTAACTGGTGCTGATGGTCCTATAGTAATTAATGATGTTGTTGTTTATCCTTTTAATACTTTTGTTTTACCAGGTCCAATGAAAAGTGAAAGTGAATATCGTTATGTTGATCATTCGTTTACATTTGAAGCTAAACATATTAATGAAGCTTTCAATAATACAGATGTTTTAGATGTTACTAATTAGATATACATGTACGTACTTTTTTTTTTATCTATATGTATGTTAAATATTTTATTTTTATTATATGTAATTTTTTAATAATTTGATAATACCATGTACTATTTAGAAACTCCATAACTACTTCTAATCCTATTATCCAAATGTTCACCAGCAGTCATACTTTCCCCATTTTTTGCTAAATCAAAAGAAGCACCTCGACCTTTAATATTTTGAATTAATTTAGATGGTAAAGGTTCTAATAAAACATTATCATCAGGATTAGCAAAATAAACAATAGAATATCTATCTTTACATTTTTGTAATAATTTATCTGGGAACCTAACTCTATGAATTGTACTTTTTAATAATCCATTTGTCCAATAACTTAACATATCTGCAATATTAACAATTAATGGTGGTGCATAACCTTGATTTAAAAATTTTGTTGATGCTGGTATGAATGGTACCCATTCCCATTTATTTGTATTTTGTGATAGGATTTGTAATCCTTCTTCATTTTCCTTTTGAAATAATATTGTAATACAACCAAAATCAGAATGTGCTCCTGCTATATTTTTATTTTCATTGATTTGTTTAATTGGACTTGGATAATGTAATAATCTAAATGTAGTTCTATTTAAACTTTTTCCTGAAATTCTATCAACAAACCAATCGATATCAGGATTACCATCTTGATCAACAATTTCTAATGAAATTGATAATAATCTTAAAATTTGATGTAAGGTATGTTTTAATTTAATTAAAATCAAACAAATAATTTTTTTATTTTCAAAATTTAAAAAAATATCAGGATTTAAATCATAATCACCAAATTCACCATTTTCAAAATTCAATAAACCAAAATCATAAGCTTCTTTAGGATCCCCTTTTTGATTTTTATTTTTATTTTTAAATGTACTCTCTTCTAAATTTTGTTCACCAAATTTAACATATCCATTACTTTTATTATCAAATGGAAATTTTAATTTCTCATCTAATGGTAAATCAAAATATGATTTCGATAGTTCAAATAATTTATCAATTTCAATTTGTTTAAAATTATGTCCTTCTAACATTAAAAAACCTTGATTTGAAGCTGCTGATAAGAGTTTTAATGCTGTTTCTTTATTAATCTCTGATATATCAATTAAATCTAATGTATTATTCATTGTTGTTGCTGGATATCAATCATGATAAAAAGAAGTGAAATCATGTCAAATGTAACATCTGGATTTATTTAACTTTGTATTGAGTTATAATCTAGGAAACTTCCGTTAATCATGTAAAATGATAAGGATTACAATTTTTTGAAAAGAGTATCACGTGACCGACGCGCCGGTAGAGCCGTAGTCACGTGCGGCAGTTACCCTCCCTCAGAGCGAAAATAGTTCCAAATACGTCAGAAACAAGGAATAACTCCTATTCTGTAGGTATAGACCCATTTCAACCACTTCTCTCTTATATCTATCACTTAAGTATATCCCAAATCTCATATCAAGTTCAATTACTCTCAATCAATACAACCATAGACTTAAAGTTCCATTTTTTGTTTTCCATCAATTCCATCGGAAAAACTTTCTATAATAATTAAAACAACAATTTTCTTTAATTAAATCTTCCCTAAGAATAATTTAATTGAATTCATTTCATTTCATTATTTGTCTTTTCCATTTATATTTTATTTAATTCAAAAATTCAATAAATTTTGTTGTATACAACTACCATTTAGAGAGATTGATTTATTCTTATTATTATTACAATGTCTCAAAACGATATAATTACTCAAGTTCATCAAGGTGATGATATGGGTATGATGCAACAACCTGTTGATCAAGAATATGATGATTATAATACTCAAATCAAAATGAATATGAGAGGTACAATCTTTACTATAACTAGAGATGATTTAATGGCTTTACCTGAATCAATTTTACTTTGTTTATTTCCAAATGGTGTATTTGTTGATATGGAAGGTAATGTTATTAATAATTTAACTGAAGATGATTTAGTTTATGTTAATTTTGCTCCTGAATGTTTTACTTATATTTGTCAAGAATTTGATAAAGCTGTGAAAGATTTAGCAATTAGTGAAAATGATCAACAACATCAACAACAAGAATATTATAATGTTAATGATCCAAATATATTAAATGATAAACCTTCAATTATAGTATTACGTGAAGATTTAGATTATTATTGTATTCCACCTGTTACTGGTTTAACAGCTGATCAAATGAGAAATGTTAAATTATTAGTTGGTAAACAACTAGTTCAAAATCAAAAAATATTTGATGGTTTAGGTTATCAACCTGGTAAACAATTAAAACCTGCTGAACAACACTTGCTGGACATGTTATGTTCTTCTGGTTTTCAAGTTACTGATGATTGGGGTCATAGATCTTTAGAACCTGGTAAAACTGTTGTCTTTTCTTTAGCGCTGGTTCGTTTAAGTTATGGTAATGGTAGTTTATCTGAAACTGAAACACCTGAAGAATCACCAAATTTAAAACCTGTTACTTCAACTTCATCTACTGTTAATTCTGAAAAAAGAAAATCAAGATCAAGATTAAGTACTTTAGCTCATGCTGTTTCAAATAGATCAACTTCAAAACATAGAAAAGATAAAAATTCAACTGCTACAAAACTGTTATTATTCTGGAGAAAACCTGCTAGAAAATGTTGGTGGTCAGATGTTATTGTTCATGTTGATTTATCAAGTTTAGGCTTAAAAGATAATAATGGAATATTATTAGAAGTGACTCCAATCAAGGTTCATATTAGAAGAGTGTGGACACTTGAATTGTCTGTTATTGGTGTTCAATAGTATTTAAATTTCATTTAATACTCTTCCCCTTTTTTTTTTTTTGATTTTCTTCTTTTGATTGATTTTTAATTCTAATAATATTTTTTTTTTCGTTTTTTGGAATCACTTAATTGGATTTAACTATACTCTTTATTGATTTTTAATAATGTACATATTAACTTTTCATAATTTTAATATTCTCTAGTATCTCTACCTCTTTTTTTTCTCTTTATTATATTTTATCTTTTTACTTTATTTTAAAATTAATTATTACAATTTTGTTTTGTTTTCTTATTTTATTGTTATCTATTTTTTGTTCTTCTGTTGTCTTTGTTTTTATTAGTTTTATTCTTTTTTGACTCTTTATACAATCGGATGTTTGTTGCTTTTCTGATTCTAAATCATATATAATCTATAATCTTTACTGTATTTTGTACCAAATCTATTTGCTCCCACAATTCATGCAACGGAAAAACAACGGAAGTGGAATAGGCGAAATTTAGAGTTGTGGTTAAAACCGACCATTTTTATTTCCTGTTCAACCACATTAATCGTTGTTGGTCATTAATTTGAATACCAGTATCACATCTTCATCTTCCTATTATCATCAATATAGTCCACTATTAGAGCTATAACTCGACTTAATTTGTCCAGATATATCCATTTAATTGCTCATCACTTAGCTTTTAAATAATAAATCAAATTCTCTTATCAGTTCATTGATTTTCAATAAGTTTACTACGTTTTCTTTTTGCCTCCAGAATAAATAGATACAATTGCAATGAGTATATTAAGTACAATATCAAAGGTTTGTGGATGGGGTTATGTCATAGCTTGGGCTGCTGCTTCTTATCCAACTATTGTTTCAAATATTAAATTAAAATCAGTTCAAGGTATATCAATTGATTTTATGTTTTTTAATACAATGGGGTTTGTACTTTATTCTTTATATACCATTTCAATGTTTAGTTCGGATACAGTTAGAGAAGAGTTTAAACAAACTTATGGTAAATATCCATTAATTAAAATAAATGATATTATGTTTGGATTACATGGAGTTATTTTAAATTTAATTTTAATTTCTCAAGCTTATTGTTGGGGATTTAAAAAAAATGATAATCAAAAACCAAGTTTAACATGTAAGATATTGTTAATTGGAATTACAAGTTATATTTTAATTTCATCATTATTAATTGATAAATTTGGTGAAATTAAATTAAATGGTTTTAGTTGGTTAGAAATGTTTACATCATTAGGATTAATTAAGATTTTAATGTCTGTTTGTAAAAATATTCCACAGATTTTATACAACTATAAAAGAAAATCAACTCATGGTTGGCCAGTTTTAATGATTTATTTTGAAATTACAGGTTCATTATTATCATTTACACAATTATTAGTTGATGCAATTGAAGTTCATGATTTAAAATCAGTTTTTAAAAATTTACCTAAATTTTTATTATCAATTGAAGTTTTCACAGCATCTGTTATCTTTTTCACACAACATTATTATTTATATTATAATAATGATGTTGAACAATTTGGTGTTAATAAACAACTTTTACATGGTGCTTATGAAGGTTATGGATCTGCAATTCAAGAAGAAGAAGAATTTATAATTGAACATGGTCATGATCATGATCATGTTTTGAATGTGGAGTGTAATTTAAGACAAGGTGATAAGGATGATTTACAAAGATATTTACCTGAATAAATTAATTAAAATTTAAAGAATTAATCCTTTGAAGATTATAGATGGATTTCTCTTTTTTTTGTTATTTATTTATATTATTTATTACTTTTTTATGTAACTTTTTTATATTTCTTATTTACTTTTTTACATTTAATTTATACATTTTAACTTGGTTTAGCATAGTACAGTTTATATACATGTAGTTGATTATCGAAGGGATAAAATTTTATTTATATTACTCTGAAAGAGTATCGTCAGCAAATTTGAGCAAAATATAAAAGCAATTATAAATAAAAGCAGAGTAGAAAGCTAGAGTAAACTGATATACATGTATATGCAATTTCTTAAAAACTATTAACTGGTAGTCATTAAAATATTAGATCTTTCGTGTGTTGTTTGTAAAGAAAAAAAAAGGTAGTTTAAGAATGTATCCAAAGATACCTATTTTCCTAATTGAAGTTAAAAAATTTCCAGTTTGGGGTGTTCATTTGTTAGCAGTTTCGTCAGATTGTAAGAGCAATTACCGTAAAAAAGGACACCATTTCAGAATTATTTAGATTCCCATGACTTGCCAATTTTGGATGATCTGCTGAAGTCTTCATGTGATCAGTTGGTTTTAAATTTTGAAGCGATGAAGAAAAGGAAGCTATTAAAACCAATTAAAGAATTTACCACTTATAACAATTGAGGTAAAGTTGATTATTAAAGATCTCCTAATGACACTTTGTAGTTGCTTATAACCCAGCTTTAATTAAAGTTTTCCAGTCACATATCAATATTGATAGTTTCAATGGTCCAAGTACCGTCGATCAAAACAAAAAGTCTTCAGTCAGTGAATCAATTATTAGAATATGGTATTTTTTTTGGGAAATTCACGAAATTAAATACATGAGATATAAAATTGGTGGTTATTCATTTATAACAGAATATCAAAAGCGTCATATCATGCTGTTTTCATTTTAGATGATACTAGTTTGTGTTGTTGGTTCTATTTATTGAACTTGGTTCATCAAATTGATGGTTAATTTATAAATTTCAGCAATCAATTAACACACTTCAAACCATATTGATAGCTGTAAATGGGATATGATAGCAGCTATATAGGTATGGAGCAGAAAAGAAAGAAACATGGAAGGGATCAAGGAATTCAAGGAAGGCAAATTCTCTCTTTTTAAGGAAATCGAAATTCGCTGAGATCACGTGACTTGCCGAATCGTGCTTACGTAATCTGGCTAACACCGACTCTCTCTGGCCGATATATAGAAAGAGTTGAATAAGTTACAATCAAATATATCAAATATACTATAGTTGAACCTTGAAAACTATAGAGATTATATCATGTTCACGTCCAAGAGATTGCTATCAAGTTCAAGATCTTTATTATCTTCTTATAATAAAGAATTCAATCCATTAGTTTCACAATCTGGTTTACCAGCAGCAGTTGGTAATACACCATTATTAAAATTAAACAGATTAAGTAAAGAAACAGGTAGAAATATTTATGCTAAAGCAGAATGGATGAATCCAGGTGGATCAGTTAAAGATAGAGCAGCATTATTTTTCATTGAAGAAGCTGAAAAAAAAGGTTTGATTAAATCTGGTGGTACAATTGTTGAAGGTACTGCTGGTAATACAGGTATTGGTTTAGCTCATGTTGCAAGAGCAAAAGGTTATAATTGTATTATTTATATGCCAAATACTCAAGCACCTTCTAAAATCCAAACTTTAAGATTATTAGGATGTGAAGTGAATCCAGTTCCAGTTGTTGCTTATGATAATCCTGAAAATTTTAATCATCAAGCTAAAAGACGTGCTGAATCATTACCTAATGCATATTGGACAAATCAATTTGATAATTTAGATAATAGAGAAGCTCATATTAGAACAACAGGACCTGAAATTTGGAAACAATTGAATGGTAAAATTGATGCATTTACATGCTCATTAGGTACAGGTGGTACATGGTCTGGTACAACTAGATATTTAAAAACAATGAATCCAGAAATTAAATCTTATCCAGCTGAACCACCAGGATCATGTGTTTATTCATATGTTAAAACAAATGGTAAATCATTAGAAAGATCAGGTGGTTCATTCACTGAAGGTATAGGACAAGGACGTATTACAAATAATGTTAAACAAGATATTTCATTAGCTGATGATGCATTTTTAATTCCTGATGAAGAAACAATCGTTATGATTTATAGATTATTAGATGAAGAAGGATTGTATATCGGTGGTACTGGTGCTTTGAATGTCGTTGCTGCTACTAAAGCTGCTGAAGTTTTACCAGAAGGTTCAAATATTGTTACTATTTTAGCTGATTCTGCTCATAAATATGCTGATAGAATCTTTAGTAAAAAATGGTTAGAATCTAAGAAATTGTATGATGTTTTACCTGAACATTTAAAGAAATATGTTGTTTTAGAATAAATAAGTAAATAGAAGTTAATTATCATCCCCATTCATTCTCTTGATTTTTCTGTTTTGTAAATAATCACTTTTTTTTATGTCATATTAATTTTTTTTAATTTTATAAATAAAGATTCCTTAAATACAAATCAATTAATATAATAGTATTAAATCATATAGATAAATTAGAGAATGTCATGCAAGTAAGTATATAAAAATTACAAAAAAAAACGAAAGAAAGAAAGAAAAAAAAAGATTAAAGATCAAATATGCCATGCAAGTATAAAATTAAAATAATAAAACCAATAGCAAACACAACAAAACCCAAATAAAATGAAAAAAAAAAAAATGTATCAAAAAACATGCATAAAAAAATAATATAGAAAAGAAAACCTGAATAAAAATAAAATAAAATAAATAAAATCCTATAACCTAATCAACGTAATCCAAAACCTTCACTTAATTGAATAGCCATATCCATCTTCTTATTAAAAATCTCTTGAGATTTATAATCATAAAGACACATTTCATTAAAACAAGTATGTGAAATAGGCAATCTTTCAAAATTATTATTATTATTAAATAATTTACTAATTTTAAAAGTTAATGAAGTTAATCCAGTTGCGGGAACTCTATCTGAACCAGTAACGAATAATAATAATTTTTTTTGTCCAATAATTGATAAATTTTCAAAATAATCCCAAAACCATAATACAATTTGATCATTTTCTAAACAACTTGAATATTTAGTAACACTTTTTAAAATATTAACATCAATCTTTTGATTATTATTATCATCACCAATTAAAATTAATTCAATTTCTTCAGGTGTAAATAATGATAATGCATTCCCACCAATTACATTTTGAAAACCTTTTAAAAATGATGAGAATTGTTTTTCAACTAATCCAATTAAAAAAAATTGATAATATCTATCAACATAATCATATTTATTATCATTATTAACTTTAATTTCTCCTCCATTTGGAATCAATTCAATAGTTTGTAATGATCCAAACATATCTTTAAATGTAATTTCAAAATATAAATCTAATTCTTCAATATTTTCATTCATTTTTAATAATCTTTTTAATCCATGTCCAGTATCTGGATTCAATTGAATAAAATCATTAAGAGTAACTCTTTTACCCATCAACATCTTATACATTGCATTAGGTAAATTTAAATCCAATATAGTTGAATTATAAATAGCTAAACCTAAAACAACACCAACTAAATAATATAATTCATCATTTTCAAATAAACCATTTGATATAGCAAACCAAGATAAACCACTTTCTTCATTAATTGTAAATAAACCTTTATCAGTACTAAATAAATCCTTAGTTAATAATAAAAACCATTCTTTTTTTAATCCACCAGCATCAATACCTGGTTCATCAACAAATTCAACTCTTAATAATTTTTGAAAATCTGTTGAATGAGATTTAATACAACGTAATGAATCAGAAGTTATAAAAGATCTTCTAACTCTAATTTTAAAATAAACATCAAATGGCATTTTTTTATTTAAACTTTGAATAAATGCTTCTTCTGCTTTTCTTTCCATATTTCTTTTAGCTTCATGTTCTAAAATTAATATTTTTGCACCTAATGAAATTAAAAATGGAAATTGACAAAATGTAAATGATGCACGACGTAATAAACCATTTGAATTATTATTTGTATTATTAGTTGATAATCCTAAATAACTTTGATTTGTTTCAGCTTTTAAATAATCTAAAACTAATTGAACTGAATCATTATCACCACCACCATCACTAATTACATTAGTAATATTATCATTATTAATCTTCTTTTTTGAAGCAGCATTTTTTTCATGTTGAATTGAACTTGAATTAAATTGCCATGCATCAAAATCTTGTCTAATATTAGCATAATCAACTAAATTATTATAAAATGTAGCATCAGGAACTTTTTTATGATCTTTATTAGCTAAGAATAAATAAGATGAAACTCTACCAGCAGTACGTAAATGCCAATCATCACCATATTGTTGTAATTTAATTTTAATTTCATGTTCTTTTTGTGAAGATTTATCAGATCTTGTATAAGTTGAATGATGATGTTGTGAATATCTTCTATTTATATTATTTCTTTGTCTTGATATATACAGTGGAATTGAAATAGACAGAGCAAAATCATTACATTGAGAAGCAGGTTTAATGAAATGAGAATATAAAGAATCTTTATAATTAATATCATCTTCAATATTTTGATTTGATAAATAAGTTGATGAATTATTATTATTATTATTATTATTATTTATAACTGAATTATATAATTCATAATTAATACATCTAGTTAATTGGAATGTAATATATAAATTAATAAAATCAACTTTTTTAATAAATTCTTCATTTGGTAATCTTGACCACCAATGAGTTAAAAATTGAGCATTTCTTCTTTCTAAATAACCTAATAAACCAACAACTCTTTTTAATATTTCATAACATACTTTTTTTAATTCAGGTGCCAGTGAATTATTATTATTATTACATGTATTTGATAAATTATTACCACTAATTAAACAATCAGGTAATAAAGGGATTTCTAAATAAATTAAAAGCCAAATAATTTGAGATGGTTCATACATATTTGGTGGATTTTTTAATAAATTTAAACAACCTTGTAATAAAGCAAATAAAGGACGTTTTGATGGTAAATTTAATAATAAAGAATAATATTTTTTAATTTCATTATAATTTAAATTTGGTGAATGATATGAAACTCGACTTGATTGATGTAATTTAAAAGAATTATTAATTAATTTATAATTTGAAAAAGATTTATAAACTAATTCTTCAATTGGTTTAAATATAATATGTGGATTTGAATTATTATCATTATCATTAGTTGATGAATCATCTTGACATTTTATTATTAAAGATTTTAAATTATGATAAGTTATTAAATCATCATCATCATCATCAATATCTAATATTGGTTTTGATTTATATGAATTAATTAATGAAGAAGATGAATTTGAATTAGTTGATATATCTTTAATTGTAAAAGTAGTTTGACATACAAGACATCTAACTCTAATTACATCAGAAGGATATTTTAAAACAGTACCACAACATTTACAAGCATCAATGATTGTAGTTATTGGAGAATTTAATTGTTGTTTATTTAAATTTGAAGAAGATGAAGAATTTGAATTTGGATTTGAATTTGAATTTGAAATTGAATTTAAGTTTGAATTAGATATTGAAGAACTTAATTTATTTAATCTAAAAGAAGTATTTCTTTTAATGATTGGAGAGTTAGGACTTGAAGATATTTGATCATTTAATAAGATATTATTATTTGATAATTCATCATTTGAACTTGGGCGTCTAATTTGAAAACCAGCTGGTAATCTATTTGGTTGAATAATTTGAGTTGACGGGATTTGAATTGTTGTTTGTTGTTGTTGTTGCTGTTGTTTAGTAGTAAAGGGTGTTGAAGACATTTTATAAAATTTAATATTAATTATAATTATATTCTATTAATTTAATTTAACGAGAGTGATTGAACATATATATAAATGAATAAAGATGTTGGAATAGATATTTAAGAATTAAAAGAAATTTTAGGGTCTAAGCCTGATATGGATTGCTGTTCAATTGATAAGTGAGTGAGTGAGTTATTGTGGATGGTATAAGGGAAGAAGAGTGAACTCAGTGAAGAGAGATGAAGTGAACAGATGAAGAGGATATAGTTGATCAACAAACAGCAGTAAAAGGGAAACAGGTTAATCTGGGTAAGAGAAAGGAAAGGAAAGGAAAGTGTTGAAGTAAGTTAAGTCTTTGTTTAGCGATTGATCAAGACTAGAACTAGAACCACCACAGAGACTAGACTATAGTACTATACAGTACGTAGTTTCACACATGTATTGAAATTTACAGGGATTGGACACCACAATGTGATGATTTAATGATTAATAAGATGATTAAAGCAGAGAATTAATTAATTTAATTAATTTAATTAATGTATCTCCCATTTGCCATCCATCATCCATTAAGTTTATCTCTCTCTCTCATCCCTCCCTCTCACTTTCGAGCATCCCCAGCGCGTCTCCTGCCCGAACAGGAAAGCCAAACACGCACCGTGACGCGTCTGAGTTTCACTTCATCTAGCTTGCTTCTTTTGACACGTCCTTTCCAGGCTTTCCTTTCTCTTCTCTTTTCTTACTCTTTCTTCATATTCATATTATAATACCATCTTCTAATATGCAGAATACAAATACAAATACAAATATTAATATTAATATTAACAACAATATTCTAAGTCCAATAAATACAACAATGGATTTAAAAACTCCTCCTCATTCAATATTAAGAAATACAAATACTACTACTTCAAATAATTTGAATCTTTTGAATAAAACTATCAACTTACAAATGTCTCAAATTAATCATAATAACAACAACAACAATAACCCTTATCAATATCAACAATTAAATGAGTCTTCTTCTCAACATGGTTTATTATCTCCTGCTTTTAGTTCTCCACAAACTAGTTTTTTAGATTCAAAAATTTCAATTAATTCAACTTCTTCTTCTTCTTTTTCATCTTCACAACAAACAATTAAAGATAAAGATGATTCATCTTTATCTTTATCTGATAAAGAAAATATTAATTTACCATTACAAGCTCCAAAATTTAATAAGAAAAAAAGATCAAATAGTTCAACTAGTTTAACTAGTACAACTAATAATAATATAACTGCAACTGAATCAAGAAAAAATAAAAAATTTAAAGGTCCACAAACTCAAATTATTATTCCATCACCTTCTGAAATGCCACCAATTTCATTTCAATTATCAACAAAACCACCTTATTCTTATGCTTCATTAATTGGTATGGCAATTTTAAGAGCTCCTGATAGAAAATTAACTTTATCTCAAATTTATCAATGGATTACAGATAATTTTAAATATTATTCAAAAGGTGAAATGGGTTGGCAAAATTCAATTAGACATAATTTATCATTAAATAAATCTTTTGAAAAAAGTGAAAAATCAAGAGATGGTAAAGGTCATTTTTGGAAAATTGTTAATGGTTATGAATATTTATTTTTTAATGTTCAAGAACATAAAAAATTTACTCATTCAAATACAAGAAAAAATAATGGTAATCCAAAATTAGCAATTAAATCAAAATCTGAATCAAATAATAATTCAAATCAATTTATAGTACCTGATTTAAAAAGATCAAATACAACTCCATTAAATTTATTATCAATTAATCAATCACAATCACAATCTCAATCTCAATCTCAATCCCCAAATGATCATGATTTCAATTATTTATCAGATGATCATCCATCATCAAATTCTTCAACTTCATCATCAACTCCATCAAATAATATACTACGCACACCAATTCGCTCAAACAACAATACAACAACTGCTATTTCTACACCTGCTACCACCGCTACAACAACAACAACAACTACAAACAACAATTTACAATCATTAGGTACAATCCCAGAACTACCAGCTCCATCATCAACTTGGTCAGCATCAGCTTCTGGTCCACATACAATATTTAAATTCCCAAGCACACCAAAACAACAAACAACAAATTCATCAACAAAATCAACTCAAAATTATAATGCAAATATATTAATCAATGGTTCACCAATGGGTCCTTTATTATATGCTGGTAATTCATCAAATCCAACAAATCATAATCATCGTAGATCAGGTTCAAAGACAGGTATTACTGGTGATGCATTACCATTTACTTCAAGTTTTAGTTGTAATGAAAGTTTTGAATTAAGTCCAATACGAGGTATTGAAACTGGTCCATTATTAGAACCATTATTAACTCCAAAACGAAACACAGATTCACAACAATCAAATCAACAATCACAACCCCCACAACAACTCCTACATCAACAACCCCCACAACAACAGATCAATATCTTACCATCATTAAACAAATACTTCAAAACACCAAATAATACCAACAATCATTTATTAAAAACACCATTGAATTTACAATATTCATCATCATCATCATTAAGATCTCAAAAACATTGGTATTCTCCATCATATTTAGATGATTTTTATACATCACCAATTAAAATTGATATATCAAACATAACATCAAATTCAAATTCCACTAATTTCAACAATAATAATAATAATAATAATTCAAGTAATTTAAATAATTCAACAAATAATACAACAATTAATAGTAATAATACACCAAATAATAAATCAAATAATAAATTAAATTATAATGTTGATGGATTTTATAGAAGTATGTTAGGTTCTCCTTCTCCTATTAAAAGAATTAATAGTACTTCTACAACTACTGAATTATTGAAATCTGTTGCTAAAGATGATGATGGTAATGGTAATGGTAATAATGATGGTAATGGTAAGAAGTATTCTACTAATCAAATATTTGGAATTTGGGATTGATTTGTTATAGTTTTTTCTTAGTTTACGTTTATGTTTTTTGTGTGTTTGTTTGTGGTAGTTATATTGTGTTATAAAATTATATTTTTTGTTATGATAATTGTTGTTATTATAGGGTTTAATTAATTTACAGTTTTTTTGTTTTTTGTTTTTCTTTTATATATGGTCTTTCTTTTTTTTTTATTTGTTTGTTATTATTAATTTTTTCTGTTTATTCGATTTGTGTTTTCTTTATTATTTTGGGTTAATTTACTTAATTATTATTACTTTTTTGTGTTATCACTTAAATTTTGTTTTTTTGTTTATCCTTTCTTCTTTGCTGGTTTCTTTATTAGACTGTACTCCTGTTTTTTTATTATTATTATCGTTTTATATTTTTATATTAATTGAAATTTCTATCTTTATTTATGCAATTTATCTATTCAATTTTATATTCAATTAGAAAAAAATAAAAAAAATGGTTATACGTAAGTAATTAATTATAAAAAATTAGTATGAATAGAATTTGGATTCTCTCTATAAGTCTCTTTACTAATCCAAATATTCTTAAAAGTACTTAAACTAGCCAAGATTGAACCACCTACAAAACAATTAATTTTCCTATCAGGTGAAGCATAAATTTTTAAATTTAATTCATCATCATTATCTTGAATTGAATTTAATAATCTTGTTCCAAAATTCTTAAATAATGTACTTCCTCCATTCAATATAATATTCGATGACAATTGAGATCTTAAATCTATATCTGTCTTTAATAATGAATTATAAATTATCTCATCTATTGAATTCATCTCATAACCGAATGATTCAGGATTGAATATCAATTCACATGATTTATTTAATGATGAATCATTAATCTTGATAGTTTTTCCATCTGGCAAAACAAATTCATTCTCTTTATCATCTTCCAATATATTGTTACTGTTGTTGTTGTTGGTATTCATAGGATTCAATGAAATAAATCCTAATCTTTCTTTCAAATTTCTAATTATTTCAAATTCTGAAGAACTAGTTAAAAAATATCCACATTTCATTAACTCAATCTGCAACTGCATCGTTATATCCCTACCACCTAAATCCAACCTTTTGATAGAACCAGGTATACTAAAACCTTCATAAACTGGAACAGAAGTAGTAACTCCATCACCACAATCTAAAACCAAACCAGAAGTACGACCTGATGAATATAAAGCTAAAACAGCAGGTATAGCAAAATGAACAGCTGGGAAAACAAATGTCTCAAATAAAACTTCAGATATCTTTTCTCTATTAGATCTTGGATTCAATGGATGTTCAGTTATTAAAATTGGATGTTGATCTGGTTTTATATTTAATCCACCATTTGAAAATATTTGTGTCCATATAATTTCCATATTTGTCCAATCTGTAATTATACCTTTTGATATAGGATATTCTAATTTCAATAATCCTCGTAATGATTGTGCTTTTGAACCAATGAATGTATCATTAGGTGATATTGATGATGGCATTATCTTGTTGTATTTTGGTTTCCCTATGATGTTTGAATGATTGATTTTTGGTCTTTCATCACCTGCAAAACCTGCTCTTATTGTGCCTGAGCCATTGTCTATTACTATGGGTTGATT